>VZRV01001921.1:0-160656 GCA_013398115.1 Falcunculus frontatus
AAGGAAGGAAGGAAGGAAGTCCATCAGTCAGTCTTGGCTCCAGCATTGATCCAGCTGATAGAGTGTCCAGTGTCCTGGGGGCACAAACCTGGGCTTTGTGTGGGTACTTTTGTATACACAAGTTTTCCCCACCCTGGAGCTAAGTTTCTCTTTCTATGCAAATTAGTTATAATGCACAGTTCATTTCTTTCTGAAAATGGGTCAGAAGTTTTGGGGGATCTTTGGTGTCTTCATCCTCCCCTGCAGGACTGACCTTTGCTCAACTTCTTGACCTCATTCCTGCACTTGCACTGTACTGTGTTATGCTCATCTCCAGGAGACAGAACTAGGATATTTGTCCAAGAAAAGCGCTACCCTACCTCCATATGGCCCTTTTCTCCAGCCACATCATGTTCTTTCTTGGTCATTTGCACAGCATGTTCTTACCAGCAGTCCTTGGTTGGCTGTATGGCTATCTGACTATTGGTGTTTGAGACATACATATTAGCCCCTTATCTTCTGGGCTTCTACAATACCTTTACAGTACTTTTAAAGACACTCTGGAATTTACCTGCAGTTGACTGAAGCAACTGAACTGATCTTGGGAACTGAGATGCCTCATATGGTCTTGGTGATTCAACTCCAGCCCACACAACTTAAGTGCCTAAGATGATCTGGTGATGTGATGGATCCGAATGATTCATATGACTAGGAAGGCTTGGACAGGACACTTTGGTGACCACTGTGACTCAGTCTTTGCCACTGTTGTATCATAAGGAATGGCTGGGCCCAGAAAGACACAGTCAGTTGATTTGTCACTGTGCCCTGCGTTGGTTATAATGGTTTCAAGGTACTCAGTAATTAGTGAAAACAGGCATAGCTGCAATATATCTAAATATGTACATATATCTTTATAAATGTTAAGAGATAGAAACTTTCTTATTAAAAGTTTAGACCTGTTACAAACAGAAGTATAAAGTAGGAAGAAACTGCTCCACTTGGCAACTTTTAGGTGATGTTCATTGTTGTGGCTTTTCCACTGCCTTCTGGACCAGCCAGGAACAACTACTTTTAGAGGCTGCAGGCTGGACTAGATGGAGCATTGGTCTAATCTGGCCATTAAGATTTCAGTCTTATGTTAGAAATTGTGATTTTTTTATTGTAACTAGGGCTAATATTTTTAATTTTTTTTTTTTCATCCATTGTCCTTTAGTCTGTGTAATGCCAGATGTTTAGAGTATGTGGTTTGTCCTTCCAGCAAAAGAGAACTAGAGGATCTGTGCCTGGGAATAGTGTACACATTTGCTTTATACTTGCAGCTCTGGAGCAGAGGTGGTGAAGAGCCTGCAAGTGCTCTCAGGGACCTCAGCCCAGGACTGGTGTGGATTTCCCCTTGAACTGTCATTGATAAAAACCCAAAGCAGAACAGTGGTGCTTACAAGGCTCTCACTTCAGGTCTCTAGACTGTCCCAAACCTTGCAAAATCTCTGTCCCATATCACATCCTTCCATGTCCAAACAGAAGAAAAATAAATTGAAAGACTGTGTGTAGTGGGATCATCCACTGGCACATGCAGTAACAATATAAACAGATCCTGTCTCTTGACACTGGTTATTGAATTTTTAACTCAGGCATTAATACTCAGGACTTACAATGTTTTCAATCCCTATATATCGAAGCCCTTCTGTGAAATGAGAGATGCTGTGCAGGCTGCTAGGAACCTAAAGATAACCCATTAAAATTTGGAAATAGTGGCTAATATACTCACTGACCCAGCTGCAGATCAGAAAAGTAACAAAACCCTCTGCCCAACATACAGCTGGTTTGGTATGAAGCCCAGAATGGCTTCCCTGGAGTAATACGGTATGGAGTTCAAAAACATCTTTATGTGAATATTGTAGTAACAGAACTGCCTTTGTAATCTAAATTCCCCACTTCTTAATATAGTCTCAAGCAGAATCTGTTGTTTGAATCCACAAGGCATAAAATACCTGCCTGAGCACTTCCCATTGCCATCCCAATACAGGCAATGAGGTCAGAGATTAAACAGTACTCTGCTCCCCCCAGCTCTCCCATTTGTAACCATGCAGTGGGTGTGTATTTATGGGCAGAGGCTGCAGTGTCCCACTGTGGAGAGATCAGTGGGCAGCTGTTTTCCATTGAACATGTGAGAAATCAATGACAAAATGAGGGTGCTGGTGGAGGCTGAGTCCCACCCTGCTATAATAACCCAGTCATCTTCTGTCTATCCTGGCCAAGCAACAGCCCTTGACTTTTTGCTCTATGCTTTTAATTTCCCTTTTGCTTCATCTTCCCCTCCAAACCACATTGTTTTCTCCTAGAACTGCCCACCCCCTCCTTCTCCAACTGTTGTCCATGCTCAAAGTGATTAACTCTGCCCCCTTCTCTGGGCCTGTTCCTCTGAAGATTACTGTCTCATGTTTGGAGTGGATAATCCATCAACCAAATGGCCTGCTGCCACCCAGGGGTCTGTCACAGTCCTTTGGCACTAGTGCTAGAAGGTCTCTGACTGCGCAACCAGCGGAGTGTGGAGAAGACAGCGCACCGGGAGCAAAACCAGCACAGGCTGGAGTTCAGTGTTCCAGCCAGCATGTGCACACATGAAAATGAGCACACATATGCACACTCACACTAGCAGCTCCACAGACTCAAATCCCAGAAGTTGGCTGGAAGAGGAGCACAGGAGTGAATTAGCTGTCAGGAGACAACTTGCCTGCTTTCATGCTGCAGTGACCTCCCTTACATCAGGAGGGGGAACTCTCCTTGCTAAGAGCCAGGTAGAGCTTTCAGATGACTTATGGAATCTGAATAGCGTTATTATCTAAAGCAAATACGAAAGTGAGCTGGAGCTGAACATCATGCCCATGCTGAGCCCACATCCCGTGAGCATATAGGGTTCCCTGAGCCCTGTTCTTGCAATGCTCTAAAAGTTCCCTGTCAGAACTGGTGCTTCTACAGGATAGCTGTCAATCTCCTGGCCTGGTGATGCCATTGCAGACTTGGCTTTCCTCGTAGTCTTGCCAAAATGCCTCCAGCCTGACTGCTGTGCCTGTCCCAACTGCCCAGCTGAGCCAAGATCTGAGTTACACCACTATTGAAGACTAAACCACACCCAACATCCCTCCACAACAAGGACTATTCATAAGCAACCCCAACATCTTTACAATACAGCCCAAACCACAGCCAGGTCTCCTTCAGCCTGGATAGGCAAACCAAGCATGAGAGAAACATCACTGCAGAGTGGGCTGAGAAGGAAGGGTGCAGCAAGAAAAGCAACAGGGAAATGACTCAGCACATGGGTGTACCATGCAGACTGCTTTGGGCAGGTGAGCGCAGCCCTACCAGCTTCATGCAGTTACGATGTAGCAATATCTGCCTTGTGGCTAAAGCAGGGACCAAAAGGAAGCTGTGCCCCATGCTAATTGTCAGTCCCTCCCTGTGCCTTGTTCGCTGTGCCCACAGACCCATCCAGCAGTGCCATGAAGTGATGGTACACAGGCTTTCAGTGCAGCAGAAACTGGGGAGAAATCGGGCTCAGAAAACCAGTTGCAAGTGGAACAAATATGCAAGAAGAAAGGCAAAGTGCAAGACACAAGCTTCTTGATGGGAGAGGGGCTAAGCTGGCCAGGCTGCTGGCAGAGTGAATGGGCATCTGGCTGATATAACAAGCCATTTAAGAAATCCATTTTCCTCTACTTTTCGCCATCTTTTCTTTCTCTTTTTTCCTTTGTGTTTCCCTTATTAGTCCGTTATTAAAGGGAAGACAGCTTATCCCATCAAGCTGCCCTGAGAGGAAGGACTGGGCTGTCTGAACCTCTACCAGTTTCCTACTGACAAGCATCTATTCAAATCCTTCTCCAGTTTCAACCAAGATAATGAAAGTCTTTTAGATTTAATGAAAATAGGTAGGTGGGGAGGGGAGAAAGGACACTCTGAGCACCCCCACTGCAAGAGGCTGCAGTGCGAGCTAAAATACCAAGCACCAGAAAACCTTTGTGGGAGAAATCCCATAACTACCGCAGGCCATAGGAAACACATTTAATCTGCCTCCGCACTCAGAAGGGCACTTGCAGCTGGACATGGAGCAGGGAATCAGCAGGCGATGGAGGTAGGCACAGCCCATAATGGCTGGATCAGCCCATAATGGCTGGATCAGCGGCAGGTCTCTGTTTCTGCGGCCTCTCTGCAGACAGTAGGCACAGAATCTGGGAGCAGATGCATCCATTGCACCCAGTCTATCATGTGGGTTCTCTTCCTGGCATCACTGGCCAGCACTGAACTGTGCATTCATGTCTGGGACTGCCAAAAGTGTTTAAAAGGCCTCTCCATCTTTCACAAAAGAAAGAGCATTCTCGTCCCTCTTTACATCTGTCCCAAGGAGACTGTATCCTCTACGCTAATGATGCTGGGCCAGCTTTGTAATGAAGCCACACTGTGCCGCTAATGCTCCTGCATCCTCTAGGCAGAGGGAGGCCAATGAGCTTGCTCTCTCTGCAAGTCTTCCCACACCCTCTCCACAAATAAGCTCATGCCAGGTCACAGCCTGACTCCACCGCTGACTCTGCTGGCACATGAGTGCCTGACAGTTTCTTCAGAAGCTGCTGAACAATACGAACCAGGCTTAATGATGGATGCGACTCTTGCATGCTCCCTGCGGATTTTCTGTACTCTGCTTGGGAGATCCCATTTCCCCTCTGAAGGAAGTAGGCGGCAAATGGAAGGGCATTATCCCTCCTATTTGCACTGAAACTTTGGCAGAGCCAGCAGATAAAAAATGGAAGGAGCCATATACCTTCCTCTTTTAAAAACAGAAGGGCTAGGATGCTTTCCAAGCCTAGAGACAAACTTTAGGCCAAGGCTGACATTTCAGGGATCATTGCCAGTTAACTTAATGAATAAAATTCTCTTCTTCAGCCATGCTCTGTGCATGCTGGAGAGGAGCTGGATTGTTTTCCTGCCCTAGTTCTGGATAATAATTTTTGCTGCATTCACTCAGAGACATCTGTCTGTTTTCATGCCTGCAGTGTAAGCTAATGTTGAAGTTGCATCTGCTAAGGAGCCTTTCAGCTCCCCATCCTGGGGGCTATTTCAGGGCAAAAAAAGTATCCATTAACTGCTTACTCTGAAGCACACATTTAACAAAAGCATGAGGCTCGAGCTCCACATATAAGTCATTGGCTACAGCTGTGCCTGGAGAGATGGCGAGGGAGTGGCCGGGAGCAGGGTGGCCAGGATGCATGGGCTCCCCAGCACCATGCCTGTGCCATGGCCTTGGCAGCAGGACTTGCTCCTGGAGCATCCCAATGCAACCAAACTCTCATGGCAGCTCTGCCCATCTACTCTCTGGCCTCTGGGGGACACACACTGCTTCAAACCCTTGCAGACCTGAATCCACATCACATCCACCCTCCTCTCACTGCCATCATGGCCCGAGCAGTGCTCCCCCGCCTTGCAAAGGGATGTTTCACCAACCACAACTGAAAGATGCTGAATAAAATAGCAGTGAGTTCCAAAACCCACTATAAAAAGAGAAAGGGTGAAAGAAAGGGTTCCGTGTGGTGTGTTTCAGGGGGAGTGAATGACTGGAAACAAACCTCAGGTCCCTGAAAGCACAGAGAAAACAGGAACAAAAAGTGGAAGAAAACCACATAAGCAGAGGGGAGGTGGTGAGGAGGGGGGCTCTTGGTAGTGATGTTTGAAACGGTCTCTTTAAAATGGAAGATAATGACACCGAAAATTATTCTGAGCTTTTCAAAGGCATAAATGACCAAACTGCCTCCTGACTCCTGAATTACATTATCCAGAAAGAACTTAATAGCATGTTATTATCGCTTCTCCTCGCTGACAGGATTTCGGCACTGAAAAGACAAACAAGAAGTGCATTCATAATCACAACCGCATTCACCTCTGCGACGCACTGGCCACAGCTAATTTCAGGTAAGTGTCTCAGCAGCCAGCCGGGGAGCTCAGCAGTGAGGTAATTGCCTTTGTCACAACCTGAGAGGGAGCAGCTGGGTGTCCCCAGTGGCAGCCAGTGCCAAAACCCTGCTGTATGGGGAAGAGGGGCATGTCCTGGACTGGCTGATGGCAGCTGGTGGGAACCTACCTCCATGAAGCCAGCTCCAGTGGGTCACAGTGCGTCCCGTCTTGGGCCCGTACCTGCAAGGGGCCCAAGGTTCCACTGGTCTGATGGGAGCTTGTAAGAATAGGAGCAAGACAAGAAAGGGGGACATTGTGATGTGTGAGAGGTGGGGAGTGTGAGTAAACAGCATGGTCTGAACTGTCCAGTGATAGCCACAACCCTTGGCATTTGTCACATAGTTTTCATGACCAGCAGCCCTGAAGGAGACAAAGGTATTGCTGATTTCCGGAGCTGGGCAGTTTGGCCAGCCTCTATCCCTATTTCCCTACCTCTGCCACCCCATCCCCATGCCTCAATTGAGAGGTCAGAAGGCAACTTGGTCATATTGTGCTCCCAGCCAACATCCATGCCCTGGCAATGTCCTGGAGGGGTCTGGTAATCATCCTGGTGTAAGCTGGGGATGACCCAGGCATCACATTACACCATTGTGCTACGTGTGTCTGAGAACAGTTTGCTTAGGGCTATTCCCAAGGCTTTTCTTTACATCCTCCTTGTGCTCTACCAAGGTGTGCCACTGCAGTACAAAGCACCTCTCTCCCAGGGGGTGCTCCATCTTCTCCCGAAACCTCTCCCGATGGCCAGAGATGCGGCTGGCTGCAGCTAAGGCAAGACAGCATGGGAGCCCGGCCCAGAGGGAAAGCAACAAGGAAGGGAAAGATGCAGAGAGCCATGTCTGGCTCTGGTGAGCTGCCACTGCCACAGAATGCATTTGCACAGACACAGATCATGACCCAGCCCAGCAGGATCCCTGTGCAGAAGACCACCCCTGCTATGGTGTTGATGTGACAAGGCCAAGCTAAATGCCAGGGGCAGCCTTCACGCAGTGTTGTGTCCTGTCCATGATTTATGTCCCAGGTCTAAGAGCATTTCATTTCAGCAGCCATGCTCCAATATCTGCAGGCCCCTGAGCAAGTGAAGAAGGTAACTGCCAATGACAACAGCCTGCTCTGTGCTCTGCCACCTGCCTCCTACACATGTACTTGTGATTTTTTCCCCCCATAGCACAGTATGGCAAATAATCCTTCCCCACTCCCAGCAGAAAACAGGCTGTGGAGAGAGCTTATGCAGTGCACCCAGAGCCATCCACGTCATCAGGGTGGGACTCCCCAGCCCAGACTTGGCAGAAGGCTCCGGGGTAGGGGCCATAGGAGCACCTGCTCCCATAGCAAAATTTGAGTGGTGCCAAGGACAGTGCACATGGCACAGGAGCACCCAAGCAGCTTTGAAACCCCATACCCTCCCATGGAGACTCCTACAGGGTCCGTTTCTTGTGCAGCCACTGCTTGGCAGAGAGAGCAAATGCAGCAACCAAAGGAAACCATGGGAAGAAGACCTTGGACACAGGTCCCTTGAGTAAGACCATATGGCAGTCTCAAAAATGAAGGAGTTCCATTAACCACATAACCTGAAAGAGCAAACTGCAGGAAACAGCCCTCGGCCAGCAAGGGCTGTAAAGGCGACCTTACACAGCCTGCGCAGCTCTCCGTCACATTCACTGGCCTCAGGAACTCTCATTTCCTGGGAACACAACTGAACAGCCAACTATGGTTTCTCCAGGGCAAGACACTTCTCCCACAAAATTGATTCTTCAGCATGTTGTGCAAAGTTATCAGTGGTACCACACTTAGCTAGCTCCCACACCACATCAGTCTGCTTTCTTCCCTTTGTCTTCCTCTGGTGCTCTCTCCAGTTCACACCAGTGTGTTTTAGGCTCATTGGTACCCCAAAGTAAATCCTCAGTCTGCATCACCTCATTGCTTACGTCTCCAAACCAGCTGCTGCAGAACAGCTATTTGCCTACTGACCTTTTGCTCCCAGAGACTATGGCGACAGGCTTGCCCTGCTCCAGTTTATCTGATGATGCAGAGAAGCAACTGCAGTCCCAGCACAGACTGGGTGCAGTGCAGGCAGCCATGAGATTCACTGCCCCGTGATGTATGCATCTTATATTGCCAAGTTTTCCTTTCAGCCTTATCGGCATGATGGATAGTTTAGCCTTGGTGAAGTACAAGACAGCAATAACAATGTCCATGACTATTTTTTTTCACATTTTCTTTGAGAGCAATATGGTATTACCAGGCTTCATGCATGTCACTTTGTTTATTAGCTACCATTTAGTAACCTCTTCCATCTTTGCTTTATTAAAGCTAGATGCACTGTTAGGCTGAGGGTTGAGAAGAGAGCAAGGGCTCACAGGGCAGCTGCCCTGGGGAGATGCTTGCTTGTGTACATCAATGCTGAGCCTGGAGCTGCAAGCCTGCAAACCACCAGCAACTAATATGCATTTCACATGCAGACTTGTCCTGCTAGGTCAGACCCAAGTCCCATAACCTTCTTAGCAGAGCTTCAGTTACAGGAAGAGACTTTATGAGTGTTTTTTATGCTCGTATGTATCAGAGTATGGAAAAGTAACCTCAGCAAAAAAGACTCTGAATCAAATGGAAATAAAAAGAAAGTAAAACAAAAAATAATAGTAAAACACCAAGGCTCCTCCCTACTCCACTGTTCATGTAGTCTAGGCGAACAGTCTTTACCAGACCACCAGAAGTCACGAGTACCTGGTTACAGCAAGCAGCTCAAGGGGGAAGCTGTGCACAGAGCATCCCAAGTTCTGACATCGTGGCTGATCTGGAGTGACATGGAGGATGGCAAGCAGAATGATGCTCTCTGGGTCACGCAAGTCAGCCCAAAAAGGTTGTTACCATTTGACAAGGTCACCATGAGCTGCACAGGGTTGGCGGGAGGTGTGTGGGTAGAAGTGCAGTCAATGTCCTGCCCAGGGCTCCCTCAGGCACTGCTGTGGATCGACACACAGCCATGTTCCCTGTGGGGGACAGAGGCTCTGCTCACTACCCCAGACAGGTGTAGCTCCAAATACCCTGTCAGGGAAACTTCGAACTGTCTCAATGGGGCCTGATTACCATCACACAGAGATTACTGAGCATCCCTCCAGCCCACTCAGGAAGCCTTCATCTGGATGTGCGTACAGTTTGCTCCCAGTTTAAAACCTGTTTAAAGCCTGCATTAGCCACAAGAGGATCCTGGGGAGGCACCCACTGCCTCTTCTCCAGAAGGCACTGCGATGTGCAGGTTTTGCCCAAAAAGTACCCAAGAGGCAGCTGGCTGATAAAAACTGCAAGGTAAGCTACCCAGGCTGGCATTTGCCAGCACAGGCAGGCTCACACGCAGCTCCACAGTTGAACCAAACAAAAACAGTTGGTAAGCCCTGGTCTGGCCTTCAAAGCAAAGACGAGACCTGGTCAGGGATGTTATCTCACATCTGAGCACAGACAGTAACACAGAAGGAGAGCTGGGAAAGGTGAAACCCAGATCCAACCTCATCCCACAGCACTGATTCAATGGCCACGTGAGCCAGCTCCCTGCCTGCTCCATGACATGGCTGCATGGTTTCACCAACAGGCTGGCTGGGAGGGGCCACTGGGCATCTGACTCCTCTCCTGCTCTGAGGGAGACTCTTGCCAACAGAAGATCAGCTGAGCCACTCTGCTGGCCAGCCAGGATGGAAATCCTCTCTGGGTGACAAGTCCTAGCTGTGCACCACCCTCCTGGTGAAGTTCATTCCTAACTTTGAAAACTGTGACTCGTGGCCATCAGCCCTTGTTTAGTCATCTGGCACTGCCAGAAGGAGATTGGCTCCAATCCCCTTTCAGAGCCTCGAGCCAATATCAGCTCATCCCTTTGCTTCTTTCTTGCAGGGCTGAACAAACCCATCTCCCTTACAGGCTATAGGAATAGGTCCTGACCATGTCGTGTGCCCTCTACCAGACCCAATGCAGTTTTTCAACATCCATCTTCAACTGACAGAACCAAAAGAGGACAGTTTCAGGTGTGGACTCAGTAGCACCAAGCAGAGGTGGAGAACAAGTAGCCCTGGACACAATTTCCACTGTAAGTTCATGTTTACCTGGGGTCCCCCGTAACCCCTTCCTGCAGGGCTGCTAGTCCACTAGTAGGTTTTCCTAGTTCTAGTGATACCTCACAGAGTAACATGGGATGTCACCATCACCGTATGATTCTTGGAAATGGTAATTTTTCTCGGGCAGATAATTAATTAATTAAATGTCAGTCTCTTACTGTCCAGCTCTTTTACAGTCCTGGCTAGCACCTGAGCAGATGCTGAAGGAAAGAGGATGACCCACACCCCACAGGCACCTCACTGACAGAGCACCAGCCCTTCCATTTCCCTTTCCTTTTTCCATTTCTTTCCTTACCTCTCCTCCCCTCCCATCTCCAAACTCCCAGGACTCACTAGCAAAATTAAGTGCTGCAAATACTCAGAATCACGTGCATCCTCCCACTGCTCTGTGAAGAGCTGTTTGCTGCCTGGCTGGAGCACCAACACCATGCTAGCCACTGGCCACTGCCACGCTGCAGCAAAGCAGCTGAGGCCAAGTCCTCTCACATCAACAGGGGTAGGACAGCAATCACTCCCCAGCCGGCAGAACTGAGGACTGCCAATGGGAAGGAGCAGAAAGCCTTTGGGTCTTGCAGGCTCTCTCCACACAGCATGGCAGGAGGCAGTGAACATGGAGTGGTGGCAGCAGCTTGCCCCCAGAGATGTCAGCTGCTGGCACCTTGCTGCCCAGGGTGGCCCCTAGGAAGCTTTGGAGGTCCTGGCCTCGAGCACCACTTGCAGTCTCACCCAAGGTGTGAAGCTGCAGCTGTGTGGCTCAAGAGCCCAAAGCAGGGTCAGCAGGGGAAGCAGGATTCGTTGGGAGCTACTGCGTTCCTACAGCAAACAAGACCTTCATCTCAGCCTGGGGGCAGGAGATGGCTCTTTGGTGCAGAGAGCAGCCTTTCTGCTGCTTTGCAGAGAACACCAAGAAGGAAGTAATGAGCAAAGCCAAACACTCCAACTGCTTCTTCCCTACACACCCTGCTTCACCTTAGGGCACATCTGTCCAAGTTACTTGAGAATCAGCAGCCCCAACCAGACCTGGACTTATCCTGAGGACTGGGAGTCCCTGAAGCATTCCTCCCACCTTTCAGCTCAGCAGCATCAGCAAATTCCCCCTCCCAGTACAGTGCATGGCCCCAGCCCACACCCCTCTTATCTCAGTGCTGTTTGTTCGCTCTGTGCCATTTGAAAGCTGCAATACAGACTCTTGCCATCACCCAGACAAGCACAACCCCTGGGTGAGATAGGCATGGACAGAGCTCAGGCTGCAGGGGCAAAAGCCAGCCCCAGCCTCTCGCTTCTAGAAAGGAGCCAAGAAGGAAGAAACATCCATCCTCTCTTTCTAGCCATTCAGTTGTAGGGGGATGAAAGGAATGAGGCACTGACTGCCCTGAGGGCTGTATCACTCCAGGCATCCCTCTCTCTGCTCCCACTCAATTGCTGGGCATCTTGGCACAGCCCGCCATGTATGACAGCTTCTTGCATGCTCCAGGACCCAGCAGGCTGCCCATACCCCTTTGGACTCAGGGTATGGGGGTGGAGGGAATAGTACCCGGGGAATGCAGGGATGCACAGTGGAGGTGGGGGAAGAGCCCTGCCAAGTGATGCACTGGAAGGGGGAGTCATTGTGAGGGGAATGACTTTGATGCTGGCCAAGCTGCATGCAAGTCACAGTTCATAAGAAATATGCTGTGGGAAGCAAGGTGTGATTCATTCCAAAGCTTCTACGCTGCAACTGCATGAGGTTTGTATGCCCCTGCAAGATGGCAGACAGCACCATGCAGCCTTGATCTGCAAATCTGTATGCCACCCACTTGTTATCATTAGTGTTCACTAGATGGGCTAGGCAAAGGCTATGCTGTTCAGCCTGGACTAATACTCCCTCTGGATTTTCTTCAGCTGGATGTGCAAAAGCATGTTCACTTCACACCCGAGATTGTTGAAGTTTTGCATGGCAACTTCATTTTCTCTGACTGCCCCATTTTCCACCTCCAGCAGATGTAATGATGGTACATATAAATGCTAGATGAAATGTCCACTGGTTTCCCAACACATCTGAGACCACGAGGATTGGTGATCCCATAAGGCTACAACAAAGTACTTCATATTACAGGAGCTGAAAGATACCTATCAGTTTTGCATCTCTGGCCCCAGCTCTTACCCCCATGTTAGTCCTGAGAAAGAGCTGGTGGGCTGCAAGGCCAGCATTTAGTGTCTGCACCAAAATTCAGTTTGCTCACAGCTGAAGCTGGGCAGACAGCAGCCCATGTGCTTCCTGCAAGCAAAGCAGCAAAAGTTGTGTTTGCTGGTAGCGAAAACACCAATAAATGCAGGTTGGAAGGAGAGGCCAAGTGCACAGAGCTGATCCAGGTTACCCATGTATGACAACTGCAAATTGGGATGAGAAAGTGTCTTTTCAAAATCCTGTTAGCGTATTCACCTTTGAGAGCTTTCAGCAAAAAGACAAGGCAGGAATGTTAAAGGGTCAAACTCCATGTGTTTGCTTGTACTTTCCTAAGACAAACCTTCATTGACTGACTGTAGGAAAGGTGAGAGCTGAGCACAACTGATGGAGTCCCTCTGCTAACACTGTAACACACAGTCTCCCAGCAGAGACTAATGGCAATAGACAAAGCCCTGCCAAATATACCCCATTCTCTGCCTGCTGCACACTACCAGAAACCAGTCTGAGGGGCTGCTGGTTCCCTACCAAATATATATACCCAAATATACCCTGTTCTCTGCCTGCTGCACACTGCCAGAAACCAGTCTGAGGGGCTGCTGGTTCCCTACCGCTTTTAGAGTCAGCACCTTCTTCAGGTAGCAGAACTAGCAGACGTGGTGGGATTCTGAAGGACTGAAAGAACATGCATGGCCGAGAGCATGCTGTGAGCTTGACAGCCAATGCAAATGCCAGCTGCAGGGAGCCTCTCCACAACATGGGATCCTCTAGAAATGAGGGCCTAAATGTGGCATGAGCAGATGAGAGACCCAGACAGTGCTCTGGTCAGCATATCCAGCCATGAACAGGCAAAGGCATTTGCAGAGGCAGCTACAAGGATGTGCAGTTGGTGACCATTATTAGAGGGTCTCTGGGACTTTAACAAGGCACACCAGGCCACCTTTCTGAGAGGAGCTCTACTTGTGATGAGAACAAGTCAGGCCCACCCATGATGGTGAGCCTACCAGCTCTAAGTGCCTGAGCAAGGCACTGATTCAGCCACACTGCTCACATGAGCAAAGATTAGTCATGTATAGGCTGCAGGCCCAGTATTCCAGGGCCCCTGTGACTCTTTGTCGACTCAGGAGTCTCATCCTGCAATTACCACCACTCCATTCCCTGATGCCATCATATGACCGAGAAGTCAAGGGACTCTCTGACCTGTCATTGCATGTGTCAGGGACAAGTTTTGCAAGGACGTTCAGTCTTACCACAGTTTCTTTTTCACTCTTAGCAAAGATCAGAGAGCACATCACTCCTGCTGCTGCCCCCAAAGTAGGAAGGGCTCAGAGAGCTAATGCCAGGATCAGGTGATTGACTACACAAAGAGACCTCAAGCCCACATTCAGCAATACCCTATCCACAATTCTGCCAATCACACACGACTTCTTGGCAGTCCTGAGCCAGCCAGCTTTGCCTACATGCTTGTGCATGCACACAGCCACTGTCTGCACATCTGCAGTCCCTAACCCATCATGCCCAAGCCCACCAGCAGCCAGGTACTTTTTCTGGATTACATCCCTTCCCTTCCCCACCCAGCCAGCAAGACGATTGGTTCCCTAGGGACTCACACACACACTCACCCACACTCTGTGTCCTGTTTCCCTTCCCAGGAATGAACTCATTTCAAGGTGGGGTCTCGCACCTGTGCAAGTTGGGAAATGGTATGGGAACTGAGAAAGTGAATGGCCTTCTTGTGGCTTGCTCTCAAGCACAGATTGGTGCCTGAGTAACCCTCAGCTTAGCAAGTTTTCTGACAGTAGAGGGACATTCCCATCCTGTCCTTCATGTCCCCTTTCACCAAGACAGTTTATGAGAAAAGCTGAGATGATGTGAGCAGTCACCACCATCCACCCTTCCTGGCTAAAGGAATTCTTACAAGCAGCAGAGATGTCTCCCAGTATCTCAAATATGTCTCACATAAAGCAGGCCTCTAGGTGAGACTTTCTGGTAGCTGTCCCACAGCTGCAGAGTCAGAGCCATCAGACCTGTCACTTGCACCACTGAGCAAATGGCAGGTTTTTGTCTGAGGCCGGAGCAGTAAAACATCACAGGCAGTGACGAGGTGAAATGCTCAGTGTGGCATGGGGATGGTGACATCTCACAGATGTGCTGCAGAGCACTCCCACAGGCAGGGAGGAGGCAGGCTCAGCATGGATCGGGGCAGAAGGGTGTGAGGTGAACTCCCAGCAGAAAGATGCCTGCTCCTCCATTCCATCCCAACACACATCTGATGCAGTACCAGAGGACTCAGATGTGGTACAAACCTCTAGGACAGAGGAAAGACCAAGTGGACATGTTGCTTACAAGGAATTGCCAGCACTACCTGACATCACTCATGGAGAAATGGAAACAGGGCTTAGGTTAGAGGCCCAAACATAACTCTAGTGCACAGCCAAGCATCCCTCCCCCACAGGGATGTTCAATACAACACATTTATTTTGTTGTGTGGAAGTATTGTACAGTACACATACATTACCAGCAGTTTTAAGAGCCCTGAGTTGTCATTCCTACTGCCTTCCCTGAATTTCAGAAGAGGGGCAAGATCACTGTCCCCTTCCCCCATTTCACCTGCAAGGAAACAGGCCAGGAGAAGTCCAAAAACAGAGGCACTTGCTGACAGGACTGGAGGTGAACCTTAGAAAGTCAGACTCCCAGTTCACCACTCTCACCATTTGAGTCCTATTTCCCTGGTGCTGGGAGAGAAAACCCTAGTGACAGCTTTCCACAAGGCCTCACTCCTCTGAGAAACCTTCTGCATACCTGAACAGAAATTAGACTAAGAAGATTGCACAAACTAATATAAACCCTATTGCATTTTAAAGGGACTTACCACCTCCCTCTCAGGATGTGAGAAATGTTTTGGGGCATTCTAGGTAGGGTTGGGATTCTCTTAAATTCTTTAAGATTGTTTAAGAAAGAGTCAAAGAGGAATTTTCTTCCAGTGCAATCCCTCTAGAATCTGAGTGGAACTTAACTTGCACAAATGAGGAAAGAAAGTATCCTTTCCTGTCTTTCCTGACACAAGGTATCATGCACCTACTTTTCCTAAACCACAAAACAGTAGGGCTCTGGTACCAACTCAACTTCTCTGTGCCACAGAGGAAGCTAATGCTGTAAAATACAAGGACAGTGCAGTGTGTAATGTGGAGTAAGACCCAAAAATAGACAGAAACAGTCAAAAAGGCAAATGTGCCATGGAGAGCAGAAGTGGGGAGGGAGCACCCAGGCCTCTCCCACCAGTTCATGTCAGTACGTGAAATGGTGCATCCGTCTCAGGAGAGCAATGACCCAGTTCCCCAGCTGGGACCCTTTCAGCCACAGAAAGAGTTCATATAAGTTGATCTGCCACAGGCTTAGGGCTTCTGTGAGCGAGATCTGGGCCTTCCTGTAAAGCGAGTGACTCTTGCTCCTCTGGTACCTAGAATGAGAGAAACAGCTGCATTAGATCCAGCAGGAAACAGCCCAGGAGGAAGGAGGCCTGTCCTCCATCATCTGTACAACTGACCTTCCCCAGGGGTGGGCAGTATCCCCCATCTGGAGAATCCCCAGAAAGCAGGGATTTTCTCTAAGCAGTGCTTCTGAGGAGCTGGGGACTGCCTTTCTTAGAATGAATCTGGCAGAAGAGACAACCTGCTCCCTTGTGAACTCAGTTCTCTTCCCACTGTGTGTAGTGATCCTGGGTTATGATATCCCTCTGCTTCTATGGCCACCTTCACTTCAGCTCACAGGGACAGGTGCACACTCGTATTGCTTTTCCTGGTAGGACACTTGTAGGAGTCCAGCAATCCTGACACACAGATTCCAGGAAAAGTATTTCTCCACCTTTCTTTAGCAGGGGCTAATTGGGATTCATAGGTCCCTCATCAGCCCGAGAAATAACTGTTATTTCATCTGCAAAGAGGAGGAATCTGAGGCAGAAGTGCATTGACTCATAAGACCCCCCATATTGCCCAGTGGTAACGCCTGTAATGTGCAGGAAGCCCCTTTCCCTCCTCTGGGAGGACAAATCCTAAACCCTTAACCTAAGGCCTCCAACTCTGTCCCTGTCCCCAGCCCCAGGGTGACAGGTTTGTCCTCTGGAGAGGCTGATGGATGTGAGAACAGCATAGACAGAGGCTGAGATGTGTAACTGAGCAGAGGTAGGACCACAATGAGGGGAAGAGATCCACAGCTAAGTGTAATAGTCAAGAGGTCAAGTCAGAGCCTTGTCAGCCTCCCTAAGTGGGGGCCTCTAATAAGCCTTAATGGCACTGACTAGCCTGGAATCTCCCCCAACCCTCTGCTCATAGGCCCAGGAACCCCAGTTAATCTCAGACCCGCACCTTCCATTCCTGTCTGAGCTACACTGGAAGAGTAATGGTCCCCAGTTCATGCCCTGAAGCCCCATGGCCTGGACCTCAACTCACATATTGACTTCTTTGCTTGACCTCAGCCCTGTCTTGTCACCAGGGACTTGCTTGACAACCACCGGAGATAATCTACAGATTGACTTTCTGGTTTGTTCTTAGACCTGCCCCATCACCAGCATGCTGCCTTATCATGAGGACTTTGGATTGGATCTGACCACCATCTCAGGGTCTGTCCTGCTCGCCTTGCTCAGCTGCAGGGGGACTGGACCCTGACTGGCCTGCTGTACCTGGAATCTCCCTCATCTCCTGGACCACAGGGACAGTCAGCTCCTGCTGCTCCCTGTCTGGCCTCTGGTGCCTGGATAAGAGACTCACGTGGAAACGGCTCTGATGCAGCAGCGAGACATGTTGAGGAAGGAGCTGGCACTGGCCCGTGTGTGCAGGGCTGACTCAATCCCCCTTAACAAGTCATTGGTCTTCAGCAGAAGCAGCATCTGGCGGGGGACATTGTTGAGGAGCTGGGTGATCTGGGGCAAGTAAGCAGCAGCGTTGGACCGGATCTCCATGTCCTGTGGCCAGCCAGGTCATGTCAGGAAGAAAGAAGAGAGAAGGTGAGAGTACATGGGAAATCCAGGTCCAGATGCAGCTGAGATTTGCCAGGAAAAGACAGTGTTTCTACAGACCATGACACTAGGCCAGAAGCTAAAGAGCTCTGTCCTGCTTTCCTGCAGACACTGGGCACGGCACTCACAGGACAGATTAATGCCATATCCCATCTGTCCCTTGGTGAGATAAGGACCTATCCCCTCACTGGCAGTTATTAATAGCCTCTCAGGAGTACAGCCACTCACTGCTACCTCGGTTTTTGGTCCTAGGCAGCCTGCAGCAACCAGAATTCATTACTGCTCTTGGAGACGTCTCACCTCACCACTCCCAAAACTGGCAGAGCTGCAGGTAGCAGGATCACTCAGGAAGGTAGAGGCGTGCTGCAAAGACAACCAGGCTGCTTGTTCTTTGCTGCCCCATTCAACTGATGGCTCTATGCTATACTGATGAAGCTGTTTCCAAGGCCTAGTTTAGTGCTCTGTCCTCAACACAGTTCAACAGATGTGAGAAAGCATTATGCAGTTAAGCATCATGTTAAAGATCAAAAATTGTCATCTGTCAGATCTAGATCTATATCCTGTATGACAGCAGCCAGTAGCAGATAATTAAGAAAAGTGTGTAAGTCCAAGGCAATCCTTCATGTTGTCTGGTTCTCCAGATTCCAACAAACACATTGCCTACTGTAAGAAACTAGTAATAACTTATGTGCTATAGCCTGAGCCACATAAGATGAGCTCCTCTCCAAATACAAGCAACCAGAGCATGCAAGACAATCAGCTTCACCTCTTCTACCTGTTTTTAGATCTGAGAGTTCCCTCACCATTCCAGTAAATGTAGCACAGTGTAGCTGGGAGCTGATTCTATATGCATACCATTTCCCTACCTCTTCCTAAAGAGGCCGTGACATGAATCATGACATGAAATCCAAAGACAAGTCCGTGGAACATCTGAAATCTCAAAAATCCAGGAGGACACATGCAGGGGGGGCAGTACAGGAAGGAGGCTCCTTTGTACGAAGGAGGCTCCTTCGTACAGGAAGGAGGCTCCTTTGCGGGAAATGACAGCTCTAAAGCCTTCTCTCCTCTGGAATGAAGGATGGCCTGTATTTCATGATGTGGGATTTCACACTCACTCTTTGTGAACTTCAAACTTATTATAAAGGAACAGACCTGCACAAACTGAGTGTGCAGGTCATGATGGTCAGAGATGTACACAGCTCACACACCACCATGGTTGCTTTGCTGCTGACAAACAAATCCTCCTGCTTCTATCGTTGACCAGATACAAGAGACTTCAGCAAGAAGATGCTTAGCTCTCCTAAATTTTAATTGTTTTGTTCCATTATTTGTTGGCAGAAAATTTCTCGCTGATTATCTCTTATCCCTTTTCCCAGCCAGCATCATTGCAGAGCCTACATTATTTTCCACACATAGGTTTTCTTTTCTATTTCTTTTCTTTTTATTTTTAGCTCCAGCTGCTTGTCCACATCACAAAACAACCACATGATCTGTCATCAGAACTGTCATTTTCTGTCAAGGGCAAAGCCTGTGTGCAGAGGAAGAAATAAGCTATGCCACAGGACCTGAGAAAAGCCCCTTGGCTGCAGCTGCTGAGGCTGCTGCAGGATGCAGCAAAAGACATAGTAAAATCAGATGAGATGAGGCTAGCAGCCACCCTGAGCGATCAGCTGCCTGGCCCTGGCTTAAGGCAGGAACAACTATACCTATGGCAATCCTCTTACATTTGCCCAGCCTGCACCTAAAACTCTCCAGTAACATGAATCAAAACCTCCCAGACCATCTGCACTAGCATTTCACTGCTTTGCCATTAGATCTGGCTTTTCTCATGTTTAGTTGAATTTAAACCCATGACTGCTTGTCCTGCTTGCAGCACTTTTTAAGAAATTCAAAAATCACTTCTACAACTCTTCTTGACCTGCCTTTTCCAAATTTTTTTCCGACCTAACTTGCTCAGACTTGCCTCATGGGTAGCATCTGCTTGACCATTAGTCCTTAAAGATTCCTACTGGACTTGCCCCAGTTTCATCAAAACTTTCTCAAGATGCAGTGTCCCAGACTGAGTACAGTATTACAGATAAGATTTTGTTTAGGAAGGTTGCTTCCTTGTCTCACAGGCTACTGTCATGCTGATACATCCTCGGGCACATTCTCTGGAGCTCTGCGCTGATGATACCTGCCTACCCAGCACTCAGCTCTTGTTGCTGATAAAATCTTTCAAATTCACCTCTAAAGTAAGGGCAAGCAGCAGCTCATTTCCTAATGCCACAGCAAATCTGCTCAGCTCCCCATTATCTGCTGCAGGATTATCTAGTTTCAGCATTAATTGTGTCATGTAGGCAAAGACAACAGAGCTGGTTCCATACACGCAATTCAACTAAATGACAAAGTTCATTAGCACACACAGGGTACCATGTGGCTGCAGCTACACCTCTCGTGTAACCTTCACAAGCAAGTTGGGAATAAACATTGCTCACTAACTCAGATTGAACAGTGGCCTTGTAGGATTGGAGTCAGCGCTGCGCTGACTTTACCAGTGCTGTGCCAATTTGCTTCAGCACCTCTGAATTTTTTTCTGGAGCTACCAGCTCCAAAACTCACCAGATCAAGCACAGATCTGTTAGACAGTCATTATATTATTTCTGATGTGCAGAAAATTAACTCAGATGAAAACCAATCAAATTACTAGCTGGGGAGGGGTCCATTACCCAAGGTATCTGACCTACTCATTGCTATGGATAATGGCAAGCCAGTGCAGCAAATTCTACCACATCCATCAAAATGAAGGAACTTTTAGAAGAGAATTTCATAGGACAGCATTATAACACTACTTAAATGAACTTCACCCTCTCTACTACAAATGTGTGCAGATAAAAGCAAACCATAGGATACAACACACTTCTACTTACATTCGTCCATTGCCTGGATCACATCACTTTATGTTCCTCTCTAGAAACAGCACAGTTGGCAGGGCTGCTACTATTCTTAAGGTGGGGTATTGTGTGTATCAGGTGTGCAAGGAGGCGTGAGAAGGATCATAGCATGTGTGGATATGAAAGGGTGAAGAATGTAAGTGGCAATTTCCCAGATTTGTAGTGACTGAGTTGACAGGATCTGCAGTTAAGCAACCTTGACTCCAAGTTAATAAGGTTTCTGATTGGGAGGTAATTTCCAGGGGTTTTTAGGAGTTTATATCAGTGCTGAGAGTCATTTACATGAATAGTGATAATACATTATCCTTCTCATGTCTTCCCACTAAACCTTTATGTCTCCTGTACCTTATCCTAGCCTCCTTGATGGTTTCCTGTACAGCTGCATTCAACATTTTTTTAAGAAAAGGACAATATAGAAATGTTTCCCCAGCCAGAAATGGTGAACACTTAGGTATTAAAATATTATAAAAAATTTAAGCAGCCCATGACAAGTGAATCCGCAAAATTAAATTCAGCCACTATGAAACACATTGCAGAAGGAGTCCTGTCTTTTTCTAGCTCAGCTATCAATGCAGAAATTGCTACAGAGCTGCCAGGGGCTGCTCAGCACTGCTGTACTATCAGTGGTGCAAGTGATTTTAACAAAGAAAGGTACCTGAGGAGAAGCAAGGGCATACGTTAGGGAAGGACACACAAGACCTACCTCGCTGGCAGAGACTGGCGACTGGTCAATGCCCCTGTTGACAGACTCCCAAGATCTGGCAGTCAGCATGCAGGCAAAGAGAGGATACAAATCTCCTGCCCCAAGCCGCCGGCTGTACTTCTGCACCCTCTTCATATCGGCCTTGATGAGGGCCTGCCAAAGGCGGCAGTAGTCCATGCGGAATGACTCACTCAGCACCTGGGAAGGGAGACATGGTCCTCAGAGCCCACAGAGGACAGGAAATAGGGAGAAGTCTTGCATCCCTTACCTGTGCCCTATTCTCCATTTCAGAGTCAAAAAATATCCCTGGAGGGTTACGGAAGTAATAGGAAAAATATATTCATATGTGCTTAGAGGGGCGAGGCTGCAGCTGAGTGTGCTCTTTCAGCCTGATGCCCAAAGGCAGCCTCACAAGGCCCTGGAAGCCCCTCTCACCTACATACCTGGTATAGCCCATGATCCAGGAGGATAATGTGAGCCTTGCCAGAGGCTGGACATTTCTTCACTAGCACGTTGCCTGGGTGTGGGTCACAGTGCACAAAGCCATTCACAAAGATCATTTCGCTGTAGAGCTTCCCCAAGTTGCGAGAGATCTGTGAGGAGACAAGAGATGGTCACACACTGCCGCCCACAGTAGGGCGCCTGCCGGGGAGGGGAGGCAGCCTCCGTGTGACAACCCTACAGGGAGCAAGGGTCTGTACATGCTGATGTCCCCAGGCAGAGCTCCTGAAGCTCCTCACACTGATGGAGGCACAGAGTGGCTGCTGGCATCTACAGGGAGCAGGGTGGTCCAGGGCATTCAGGGAAGGATCCATACAGGGAGCACCATGAAGGTGTTTGCGGGATCATGGGTTATTTAAGGACACTTGTCTAGCATAAAGAAGAGACAGTACCTGTGGGTAGGAATGGGATTTCTGGTAATGAGGAGGAAAGTGAGACAGCAGATAGTGGAAGACACACATTCACAGGGAAGGCATGGAAATTGCTGCTGGAGTGGGTGAGATTGCTTAGAGGAAGACACAGGTGTTTCCATCCACAGATAGCAGCAGGACACAGTGGAGAAGGGGTGGGGGGGACACTCAGCCTGTCAGTCTCCTCACCAGAATGAACATGGGTTCCCTCTCCCCTCCCTCCATCACACTGTCCCCCCCACTTTCCCTCTTCTTTTCCTCAGACCCATGTTAATCTGATTTGCAATGTCTGTGAAGATGAAGAAGCACAGAAAAGCTATTTAAATCATCTTGTCACTGCTGTGTCTGTCCATACTACTGCTCCTTATCACCAAGAGATGTTATTAAAGTTAAAAACCTCCTGGGAGCAAGCAAACATCCCCAGGGCATGGGATCAATCCCTTGCCATGCACTAACACAGCAGCCTTGCCCTGCCATCCCATCACCAGCCCTCCCTGCCACCCCAGAGAGGCACAGTGCTCCACAGCAGAGTGCTGAACAAGCAATTAAAAGACAGTCATTATAAATTATTCCAAGCATGTCTCCAGACACACTCTGTAAGCAGCAAACGGGCAGCTGTCCCCATAAGCAGAGGTGGTAGAAGAGGCAACATGGATAGTAATGACAGCTCATCCTGCAGAAAACCAAACAGACAAGAAAGGGCTTGCTTTACACACCTCTGAAATGTGGCCACCTCTCAGAAGAGCATTCATTATGAATAGCCGCCAAGTAACTACAAATGAGGAGGAAGAACAAGAACCCTTCCTGCAGAACACCAACAGGGACAATGGTAGGATCAGGTGAAACAATCCTCTGTCCCTCAAGTGGGACCTGGAACCACTGCTGAATCACGGGGAATGCTGGCTCGCTCCATGATGATTCACCCACACAGGACGGCACAGCACAGCCCTGTGATCTCCCGTACCGCAGCTTCCCTAACGCCATGCAGGTGTTATTTTAAGTACCGACTGAGGGGAGTGATGTTTCCCTTCTGAATCACCAGCAGAGATCATCGGAGCCATGAAGTGACCCTTACAAGTCTCCTTGATCGGCAGGCTCTAAAATTAGATAGGACTGAAGTACCAGGTGCTGTGATCTCCTAGAAGAGATGAGTAGCCCTTGCTGACAGTCCAAGGATGTGCCAAATAGTCTGTTTTAAGCCCATCATGTCACTCATTCACACAGCCTCCCAGGGACCTGTATACCAGAAGGAATGGACTCAGACATCATGATTGATCACAGCATCAACCCTGACACTGGTGCACACACCAGACTAACCACGCTTGGCCCTCCCTGTCTCAGCTGCTTGAACTCCAGGGGCATGGAAAAGCATGGAATTACTGAAGGTAAGGACCTGGGGACAATCTGGGACCCAAAATGATGCCTCATACCCATTGAACACAAATCCAGACAAGGGCTGGCAGTTCCACAAACCTGTTGATTGGTCATGGCTGAAGGGGTTGTGCAATCTCCATCCTTAGAGGTTCTACAGACCTGACTGGCTAACATCCAGTAAGCTGGTCTGACCTCGTAACTGACCCAGCCTTAGAAGGAGATTTGATAGAAGCCTTCCTGAGGTTCCCTTCCAAACCCAAATATCCTAGGATCCTACAAAAACACCTCTCACCAGGTTATCCATGCCACCCTCGTAACAGCATCTTATGATACAGCTGCAAGCTCCAGATGCAGAGAAGGTCCCCCCTCCTAAGTCACCATCAGCAGAAAGGTGACTAAAGAGATCTACGGTCATAGCCTCTTGCAGTCCATGATGCAACACAAAAGCAGCTGGAGATCCACCTTCCCATCCTCTCATGAAAACAGAAGGGTCATAGCCTTGCTCAGATCCACAGGCTGAGTCACAGGTAGAAGACTTTACATTCTAGGTCTTAGAGCGTAATATGTGAATAGCGACCTATCTTTATAATTCAGACAAAAGAAGTTCATGTTTCTTGAGAAAAAGTTTGGGAAAAAACCATGAAACCTTTACATACATTAATTCTTCAGTACTGTGTCTTGTCACTTTGGACCCTTATTCCACCCTTATTGAGAAGGCCACTGGATAAAAAATATCTACAGAATTCACTTTGGAAGAACATGGCTAGGTGAAATGAGAAAACAGACTTATGAAAACCTCTGCTCAGGAGAAGGGAGGAATTCAGCATGCATTTTGGCTGTGTAAGACCTCAGGGTGAAGGTGCATCACAAATTAGAAAGAAGGTTGCAATGATTTACAGAAGCAAAGACCAAAGTTAACACACAGGCTTTTTGTTATGACACAGAGAGGTCATCAGTCCTTTCCCTGTTTATCATCCAACAAAACAAGGTCTTTATCATTACCAGTGTCCCTCAGCATTGTTCTGCTGCACACTGTAAAAAAATAATAATCACTCCTGGAATTCTGCATTCACTTCCAGACACCTCATTAACACAAGAGATGCAGACTACACAAAGGGAGTTCAGAGAAAGCAAATAAATGAGCAGGATGCAGGAGGCATTTACTTGGGAAAAAGATTAAAAGAGCTGCAGATTCCAAAGTCGGCTAAGGAATGGCAGAGGAGGAACTGTCTACCGGTTAGGAGGTTTGAATAGCAAGGAAGCAGAAGCACTTGTAGTTCTGTATGGGATACAAGAAATACAACTAGGCAGAAGCAGGTGTAATCATGAATGGCATAATTTAGGCGTAACACATAAGAACAAAAACTATGCTAATCAGCAAGCAGAGCTTAGCTTGATACATCAGGATGACATCAGGCTCTGGGCCTAGCCAGAGGCATGTCCTTGCCTATTGCCAGAAGGTGTGTTATTGCCTGAAAGAAGTTAAATTTGCCTGTCTGTGCTGCAGCAGAACATGATGCTGCAGCAGCTCAGTCACCAAGTGAGCCTGTGGCCTTACCAGTCAATGCAAATACCAACCTGCTATTGCCAAATTATGTGACATGACCATGACACGGTGTCAGGCAAACCCCACATTTTCAGCCCAACGTTCTCATTTTGAAAAAAAAAAACAGAGCTGAGGAAAAAACAGATTGCTGACAACAATCAAACAATGGAGTGACAGATACATATATAACAGCCGGACTTGGGAGTAACTCTTCACCAACCGAAGCATACGAAGTGTTTTTTATGTACTCAATCTGGCAAGGATGCTACATATCACATACCATTCTATGTGAGTTACAAACAAATACAAATGAAAATAAGAATGCAGTGCAGACATTAAGGGTTGTTACTGTACAACAGTCTTTCTATAAACTGGTCAAGTTCACTGGAAATATGTGAGACAGAAAGCAAAATTTTGGCAGCTGTTCCAAAAATTTACCCTTTAGATGGTCAGAACCTTTCCCCTAAATTCCAGCCTAACTTTAATTATGTTCAGTTTAAATCATTTCCTTAGCTAGCACAATCCTAGAGTTTAACTAGTTCTGTTCCTCTCCAGTATTTACTACCCTAATGTGTCCACCAGTCAGATAATAATCAGCATAATAAACAGCAGAAATTTGCCCCATTTCTACAGGATGCTCCTTTACCTGGTGTGTCCTAGGAGTCAACCTGCCTTTTGCACAGTTCCACTGCACAAGAAAGTCACACTTACCCTGCAACCAATACCCTAATGTTAATTCTAATATGGCACTTCCCTCTGACAAACTCCCAGTATATTTAAGAAACTCTTCTCATTAGTTTTCAAGCACATGACTTTTCACTCAACATTGCTCCTTTTTATCCTCTTCTACTACTTCAGCCCTCAAGGCCAACAAGGGCTACTGCTGTTCTGGTCCTCCTCTACAATGTCAGACCTCCCCGCTTGGTGTCATGAACAATCTCCTTGATACAGTTCTGCTCATGTTGAGGTCATCACCAATTTGTTAAGTAAGATCTGTTTGAAGAGCAAACCTCACAAAACTCCACTAGAGTAATTTCTCTCCACCGTGTCCTCTATGAGTTTCTTACCTACTTTGCAATTTCCCTACTAATATCCACTTTTTCTAGTTAATGAAGTCATATCCAGTGTACCAAATATTTTAACAAGTACACCTACTGCATTTTTGTCATCTAATTCAGAGGATCCCAAGCTGTAGTGCAACTTGATACCAGCAGTGATATATTTCTTCTTGTATATGTACACAGCCACAGTATGTTGCTGCCATCAGTTTTGAAAGCCTATACAACCTGTCACCCTTGCCTCTGAAAGCACCTCTCCCCTTAAGAAATCAGCACACCCGCTGACAGAGTAATGTGACAGTAACAAAACTCTAGAAAGTTCATCACAAATGAGTATCTTTAAAAACACCAATACACAAGAGTTAGCAAGAAACCTCTCAGAAAAGAAAGAATGCATGCAAATTTGAGCTTATGAGTATTCCTACAGTAAAAAGCACATACATCATGCTTATGGGTAGCTGCAATGTAACAAACCAGCCTGGGTTATCTGGGAAAAGTCACTGATACTTTCCTGGACTTGTGAGCAAGCTGGAGTGGTTCTGGCTCCATGCCTCTAACTGACATAAAGAAGAAAAGCAAAGAAAAAAATACTGTGTCATAGTTCTGCAGAGATGATCTCACTGCCTGCCCCTGATAAGTCCTAGATGAAACTGCCTAATAGGGCATCATCCCTTCCTGTCCCACCTCCATCTGTGACTGTCTCTTTAGATCAGGAGCAGATACTAGTCTCTGGCCTTAATTTGGCTGTAATATTTGCCAATTATTTTAAGAGATGGCGACACTAACTTCTATTGATCTCATTAAAAGTAAAGGTCGTTGTGCAGCTCATTTCTCAGGGCTCAATATTACCTCCTCTGGCCAAAATAATAGCATTGATTTTGGAACCTTAATCGAAGGTTAATTGGATTGAAGACTGTATTGGGTTTTTGCTTGCTTTCATTGTTGTTATTACAGCTATCATCTAAGGGTTTGCTTAATCCTGCTAGGGCAATTCTGCCCAATTAAACTGGTGTCAAATTAGCAAAGGGTGTGGATGGACAATAGCCACATTTGAAGCCTTCTCTGTCTCTGCTCTGAAATGGCTCTTATCCATAGCAGATTAGGGTGGTCACACTAGAGAACTTATTTCACACTCTGTCCTCTGTGATCCAGTTGTGAGGATCAAAAGTGCTCTGTTAGGCAGTACTGTCACGATGCAGTGATATAGCATCACGGCAAGGTGATGTCTGAACACACTTCATGTCATTAAGACACAGGAATAGTTTTTAGGACTCCTGGAGTGCACTCCTAGCATGTCCTGTACTCTCTGTTGGGGACTCAGGAAATTATTTTCATGCTCAATGCTCCATCTTCCACGGCATGTAAGTGGGGAGAAATATTCTGACTCATCCATCCAGGGAACTGAGAGACTAACTCAGCAAGTTTGCATAGATTCTGAAAAGGACACTGCTAGAGAAGACTAGTCATTGTTTTTTAAATAGTTTCTTGCATCTCTGTCAGACCCAAAATGACCAGGGGGATCATTTCCCTTGGCTTTAAATGCAGTTGTATCTCCTTGGATTTAATGAAAACCATCTTGCTGAGTCTTAAGCAACTGATTGACATTGATGCTCAATACCAACTTTCAGTAAGAAACAGGTTTGTGTGTAATATAACTCTTTTACCTGGTGTCTGTGCACAGTCCAAAAGCTGAAAATACTGGAGGTCACTATTCTTGCTTATCAGTGCCTTGTGAATTTCACTAAGCTTCAGACAAGATGAAATGTAGGAGAATCTGCAAAGAAACCTCTCCCCAGACTAACTCAGTAAGTGCAAAGAGCAAGAATAGCCATTTTCCCCAGAAACAGTGTTCTTCTCCATGCTCCGCTTCATCTAACACTTGAGTGTTATAAGCACAAATACTTGAGACATGAGAGGTTTCCACTGCTGACAAAAGGATCCCACCCTGGGAAATCCCACATAAATTTTAGCAGCTACACAGCTACAGCTCCTGACTTGGCAGAAGGGTAAATCCCAGACTGAAAGAGTATTTCAAGTTGCAAAGCTGTCAGCTACAGGAAGGTACTGGGCTCTTTATCGAGCTAAGAGATACCATTCCAGTGCAGAACGCATTTAGTAACAGAAAGAAGCAAAAAGCCACAGTAGGATGGAGTAACAGATGGCACTAATTGCGCACAGTAGCTCATCTTAAGTACCTTAGCTGTTTGCTTTCAATTCTCAGCTGGACAAAACACTTTCCTGACTTCTGAATCAACCATGGCTCATGACCAGGCTCTTAGCGAGCTGAAGTACATGGCATCTTTCCTTTCCTTGACTCAAATCCAAATCAGGGTGATCACGGGGACTCTTCACCGGCTACCTGAGCTGGTGGGTTAGTTTGAGGCAATACAGCACACGCCACGATCGCATCTGGAAGCTCCACAGGTCCTACAGCCTGCTGATACAGCAGCCTCTGCAGAGACAGGCAGAGAACCCACAAGGAAGGACATAGAGAAGCCATGTGGCAAACCAAAGATAATGTTAAGATCTGTATACAAATAAGGTCTCTCTAAATGAAACAGGTATAATCAGAATGGATGCAAAAGGAGCATTTGTGCCATATGGGATCTTCTTTAAAAATCCATGCTCTAAGTAGCCTTGCTATCCTTCCTTTCCTCCTGTATACAGTATGCTACAAATCCTCTGAGAGCCCCTCAATCTAATTTTTCTCTCTTTCCTGCCCTACCCACTTCTTCTAAATACACTTTTCCAACCAAGACTGCAAATATTCTTATGTTTTGAAATAGGACGAGCCCAGTTTACAGATGCCCCCTCCTTAGCCCTGCCATGTTCTGGTCTTCCCTTAAAATTCCTGCCAGGTCATTTTTCATAACTCCCCTCCCCAGATTTCCCTTTCACTGTCAATATCCTAGTTGAATGTTCCTCCTCAGCTACACCTGTACATGAATAAGTAACTGTTCCACAGGCAGATATTTCAGTGTTTGCACTTGTCTTTAGAAATCAAAGCCTTCTCTGATTAAATGCCATTACAATCCAGCACTTGGACGGATCCAGAGAGATTAATGTGCTTTTGGGCAGCTTTAATGATAATCCTGCTACAGACGGTATTAAGTAAATGTCAGTAACCTGGTTTGAAGGGAGCTTTCACCTCAGGGATCCTTTCCATTTAGAGGAGAGAAGCTCAGCTTGCTTTTCAAGGCTGCATTGTCACAAAAGAGAAATCCTGCTTAGTGAAGACTCCTCTTCCTCCACACCGTAAAACAAAATGGAGTAAGTTGATAGACAAATTGATAAAATAAATAGATTCAGGTGATTTATAGGGAGCTAATGCATCTCTCGAAAGCCAAGATTGCTGTCATATTATAAGCCAGGTCACAGTTTTGAAACCTGGGTTGCCACTCCCTCATCATGCTCCTTTCAGTGTCTGCTGCCTTTTGCTCATCTCCCCGCCATGACATGCAGTCCTTTACCCAGGGCAACAACAGCAGCAGCCAATAATTAACCTAGGCAATATTTGTCCCCATCTGCTGCACCTTGCCATAGGAGAAGTCTCCGGGGTGTGCACTGTCCTTACCTCATCTTACTGTGGCCATAATAACAGACTTCTTTTCCCATCACATGATTCTGACAGGCTCAGTATTCTCTCCTTTCTACCTTGCTTTACTGGCAATCAGTAAAAGTTAATCATTAAATTCAGGGGGTGGGAAGAGAAAAGGAAGAAAGAAAATTCAGTCCTGTCACTGAGCTGAGTAACATCCTCTACCTGACAGATGGCCGGAACTCTCAGAGGCTTATAGTTTGCAGTAGTAGAAGTCTGTTGACAACTTTCTAAAAATTACTTCCTAGCTATCATTTAGAGACTAGCTCAGACTCAGGAAAATATGTGATTTCTCTGCTGCATGGAACATATTGTGCCAAGTCATCACGAAACAACCTTCCCAAAGCCACGGATAAACAAAAAAATTAGCAGAAATTTTCACCCTACATTGCTCCTATCACAAGCAAAAGCCTCTCCAAGTTAGAAAAACTGAAATTAGCTGCTGCTCTACAACTTTTCTATCTCCAGCAGTTTGAGAAAATTCAATGAAAATCCCAGGGACCTACACTATGCTAGCTACCTCAATCTCAGAATGGATCTGCTGTCTGAGATCTGTGAGGAAGCCCAGCTCAAAATCTATATGTGCATATTGCTCAAGAGTCCTCCCATTAATGCATCCAAACAAGCTCTTCAAGACTTGAGAAATATTCACTCTCCTATCTGACCATGTGAAATAGATTTGACTTCTGCCTATAGCAGAAGTATAGATAAACTCACTCAAAGAAACAACTCTCTCACTTTGGACCAGCTGACTTGTCCAGATGAATGGAGCTGACCATGTATTGCTACAGACAGAACTTTTCAAATCTCTCTTAATAGCAAAGTCCATGAGATTAAAATAATCAGAAACTGAAGTTCTTCCTTTAGGGTGACAGGAACTTCCATCTTGGAACAAATCATGGTGTCTTTAATATAAGACCATGTATCTCCTTGAAGATGTCCCTAGCTCTGCAGCCTACAGGAGAGCATTCCCCAAAAGGGATTATGTACTTTTCCAAGGAGCACAAGAACAGAGATTTCTCAGACTGATTGCTCCATTCACATTTATGTGTGCTTATTCTTCTGCCCCGTCCCATCCTGTCCTGTCAGCCTCCATTTTGCATCAAGGTCAACATCAGTTTTGCATTGCCCACCAGGCCCAGTTCAGAGACAGCTGAGAAACTACCTCATTGACATTGATGCCATTCCTCTCCATATAGGCCCTGTCGTTCACTTGTCCCCCTTCCATAAACTCCATGAGAAGGACGCGCCTTGTTGAGAGCTCCCAGTAGATCCTGGGGACCTGAAACAGGAACACATGGGTGAGGTCAAGAAACAGCTTGGGAAAGGAAGGAGAATATATCACACAAATCCCAGAAAAGGAGTAAAAATGGAAGTGGCTGAAGTGAGGACTTGGTTTTTGTGATGAGCACAAGGGAGGTAAATCCATCTATCAGCCTCTTCCCCAGGACAGCAGCAATGTGTACAAGGATAACACACTGATTCAACCACAGCAGGATCTGATCTCATGCAACATTTCTGGCCACACTCTACAGGATTTTGACCACCTCCCATTCCCAGTGAAGTCTGAGAGCTTTCTTACCTGCTCTGCAGCTCCTCTAGCTTGGCTGTTTAACTAGTACCTATTGCAAGTTTCTGAATCATCCACTCAGCTCCTTTAGACAGGAACTGCATCTTGTTTGCTATGCACAGGGTCCACTTACGCAGCTTTAAAAATTATAAGCCATCGTCATAAATTGTATCTCCGCAGTGCCCCTTGGAACATGAACGCCTTTGAGCTGACAAACCCTGCATACTTAGGCCATCTGCAATTGAACTGGGAGAAAAATCGAGTGTCACAAATAAGGGACTTGTCACAGAAACCGTGGGAGACCCTTAACTATCTTTTTGCCAGTGACACAGTAATGAGTGTAAAATGTCAAAGCATTTTTCATTCAAGCTGTGGTAGATCAAACTGAGCGAGGTACCAGAGAAGAGGTCTGGTGTCATCTAGGGAGGCAGTGACACAAGTGTTGCTCAGGCTGGCTCCTCATTTTCCAGCCTCTCTCTCCAGACAAATTTCTTCCATGCTGAAGTCCCTATTGTCAAGTGCCATTTTGCTGAATTCCCTTTGGATATTCCTCATGTCACTGTGCTGACCAAACCCTCAATCTGCCCAGATCTGCTTTTGCACATGGGTGAAGCCACACATGTACATTTCACCAAAGACATAAGGGAGCTCTGCCCATTCCCATTACTGTGCCCCACTACAGAGATAATCATTTTGGATCATGCAAAGAGTGAGCCAGCTGTGCAGTCCCCTCTCCTCACCCTAGTGACACAGCCACGGACTCAGCACCTTGGGCAGGACAGGAAGAGGTAAGAGGTGTTGTCCACTGACTGACCAAAACCAGGGGATGACCAGCCAGGCCACTGGAGCTCATCATAGCTTGTGAACAAGCAGCATTTGTTGCTTTTAACTATTGACAATGTCCAAGTCCCTTACAAACTATCTGCTTCCCTCTTGTTCCTGTCCTAGAGAGACCACTTCTACTTTACCATGTGTGTGCTAGTTTAGATCAAAGGCTCCCTTGCTGAGCAATTTCAGAGTTCCTCAGTCCCACTGTTCAACACTCCTGGTATACTTTGCACGTGAATCTTGCTTAGACTTTGATGCCATAGATCCACTATGAGCAAGGGGGATTCAGACACTCACAGCCTTCCCACATTATCTGGATGCCTATTCTTTGCAGTTAAGATTGGTGAGAAAGCCTGCTAACTCCAAAACTAACAGTTCCCCATCCCATCTAGCTCACTGACCCCTTAGATCACTTCCAGTGACACTCATTCTTGTCTCAGGATTTACACGGGCAAGTCAGTAGGCTTGCAAAGCATTATTCATGCTGTCAGAGATGCCTCTCTCAATCACAGCCAAATTCTTCAGCGATTTTTTTAATTACTCACAGATGTTTGGCTCTAATGCTGGTGTGTGGAAATAATTTATCTCTGGCTTTAAAAGCTCATACAGGTTCACAGCACAAAATCTACTTCTCAGCTTTTCTGCGTGTTTAGGAAAATTTATGATACAGAAGCCCAATTCTTCTGTTGCTTTTAGGTGATGAACACATCTCTGAATTGGCAGGTCAGGCAGGAGGATCCATTATTTAGCCATCTCAAGTCATTTGTTATTGTTACACATATTGATATCATGATAGCTCCTTACCCTGGCAAGGAGGTGATTGGCTGTCTCCACGGGAATTTACTTCACAGTATGCTACTTACAGCTGCAACAGATACATTCTCTAAGGTGCATCACTTCTGATAAGCACCCACTCAGCAAAACCATTGGCCTTTGGCCTTCCATAGCCCTGGTGAATTTTAGCTATCTGTGTCTATGGAAAGCCACTGCTGCCACTGGGCTCCAGAAGGACTGCTCCAAACCTGGAGTCAGGCAACATGGAATTACAACCCTTGCATGGAAGAAGCAAGGAGAAATGAATATATCAGCCTGTAAAGCCTAACAAAAACTCACCTTATTTCAAACCTCTGACACTTCTGTCTCGGAACTTCTACATAAACAGGAGTGAAAAGCTCCTTTAGAAGTGTGTATGCAGGAAGGTCCACAGGAAGGTGCATTTTTGCTGACGTTTTGTATGTACCATGGGCACAGTCACATCAGCGACTGCGACCATGGCACTATGTGTGTTTCAAGAAAGCACACACCGGAGGCTTGTGCCTCTTGTATGTCAGCAAAAGATTTCTGAAAGTGTGACTTTGAAGATGTGACCTTATGTCTTTCCAAGAATGAGATGTGTACATGTCTGGTTGTACTTGAGACATTTGTCAGTGACCTTAGTGTGTGGCATGAGAGGTGGGGTAAAAGTGTCAGTGGGGAAGAGCACACATGGATGCAATTGAGTTTCTGTATGAAGGTAACATGAATGTATTAGCCATAGATGTGTATGAAGGATGAGTGTCCCATTACAGAGTGAGAATGTGCTTTTTTCAGTAGGAAGGACTCATGCGAATATGCTTCCTCCTGAGATACAAGGTGTCCTCAGTACTACTTGACATCATCAGTTTCAGTCTAGCTTTTCTGTTCTATGTCCATTTCTTGCCCTCAGTTGAGACAGAGCCCAAGGAAAGGTACCATCAGATGGCTCAGCAAAGAATGGCAAATTCACAGTCTCTGAACAAGTTCAGAAAGAAAATGAAAATGAAATTCAGAAAGAAAACTTGAGAAAATAAGTAGCAGGCTCCAGAGACTGCTGGTCCCAAGCCACCACTCCCGACCCAACAGAGCGCATTCAGTAGGAAACAAACAAGGAGAAAGCATGTCTCAGAGCATTTTCTGGCCTGTATTAGCAGAGCAGTCTAGGATGAACAACACAGAGGGGCTGAACTCCATTCTCCCTCCTTATGGTTCCTCCACTTGGTGAATGAGTGGTGTAAGACACAGTAAGGGAGACTAATAATGCACATACAGAGACAGAAATATGTGTTTCCTCACCTTCAGGAAGTCAAAGTTTTTGAGCATATGAGCAACCTTCTCAGCATTTCTGCCTTCATTGAGGAAATCCAGCTCCAAGGGCAGATTCTTCTTAGCTTCTTCCACCAGCCACATGAACTCAAAATCTGGAAAAATCTGCTTCACAACCAAGAGGAGAACCTGAGAACAAGGAAACAGACAGTCAGTTGCATCCTGGCTCCAAAGCCGCACAGCTACACACAGTGCTGTTTTGATAGGATCATTCCATATAACTTACAGATAAAAAAACCAAGTGCTTTTAGGGTTCCTGCAGTATCATAACACAACACAGTGTCATGCCTTGGTCATGTAACACAAATTCTGGCCTACACTCCCACAGAGGAAAGCACATCCAGGAGTTAAATGATGGCACACACATCAAAGGGAGGCCAGCTGGCTGCTGCCTAGAAGTAAGATAACAAATCTCAGGAGAAGAGACAACATGGCCAGATCTCACCAAGGGTGTTGCTCTGGAACAATTATCTTCTGAGTCCTATAATTCTACAAGTCATTCTTTGGCTTCATTTGAACAGCTCTCAGATAACGCAGACAAGGAAGATCTAAAGTAAGACTTGTCACCTCTGTGTTACTTCTTCCACTGCTGAGTATAGAAAATCCTCTGGGCAGTTCAAAGAAGACAGTGGAGTTTGGATACAGTCAGTAGGCTACAGATCTTTAAATAACACTTCTGGTGGGGGTCAGAGGGCAAGTTGCTCTTCAGCATCACACAAAGCCATCCTCACAAGGCTGAGGAGGTATTTTCCAAGCATCATATATCCACCACATGGAATGCTCTCCTTAAAGGGATTAGATACTCAGCAACACAGCACCTTGAAAAGCCCAGCCAAAAAGTTCCTTGAAACGTTTGCTTGAAGCAACATTTAAGGGGTGAGTGAATCAACATTACACAACTGGATGGCATAATCAAAACTGCACAGCAGCCAAGCATGCTTTCTGTTCAAACAAAGAGACAGTTTCTCCACCAGAGTCACAAATTTACACAAGCTGACAATTTGGACCACACCTTAAGGAAAATAATTTGTTTGGCTCTTTTTAACTAACTGAGTCATAAAACAAGTAAAAAACCATAAAAATACAATCCACTTTGCTGTCTTTATTTCACCTGTTCTGTACATTCATCTGAAAACAGAAACAGGCTTTTAAGTGTGTGTTACTGCACAGTTTCCCCTTCTCGATCTCCACCACTGAGGTGGGAACTCCTGCACTGCAGGAGGAACATTTAAAGTACACACAGGAAGCTGCTATCATGGAAATGTATGACAAAAATAAATTTATGAACCATCACTGTTCCTGTCCAGTTGTGTGACAACATTTGTTCTCTACCCCGTCTCAACTTCTCTTATCTAAATGTCAGTTGCAAACTCAATGTTCCTTTAAAAATGTAATCACCAGGTTCCAGACACTATTGAATTGTATTTTTTACTGTTGTATCTAGAAGCATAAATCCTTTCAAATTTGTGTCACCCAAATGAAATGTAACCAGCGATCTTCATGAACATGAACATAAACTTCATAGGGCCTCCAAGATTATTTCATTGGTGCCTGACATGAGAAAATTCATGCATTTTTTTCCTTTCTTCAAACGCTCTTTTCAATCTATTTGCCAACCTGACCATCAGCAGGGACACACTAACAAGTATTTCACCTCCCCTTTTCTGACATCTGTCAAACATATTGTCTTGAAATACTTATTGATATATAGAGAGCAGTGAGGTACCTCTCTCTGAGTTTATCAGATGCTGTACTGATTTTTAAAGAGTCAGCATTGATGCTATGAAACCTCAAGTGAATTTAGGAATTTTCCAGCTACCTTTATTTGTTCAGATTCCTTCCCAGCAGTCTCTAAATCAGACCATCTCCATCAATATTTAAATTAACCTCTTACCTAGCTGCAATGTCTGTCTGATTCTTAAAGGACCAGAACATTAGCGCATGTGATCTGGCTTTCTATGCAGCCTGCACAAAAACAGTCCTGCACAAGGATATGATGATGCATGCAAGCCAAGACTCCACAAGAGAGACCTTTTAAAAACAAAACTGCATGTGTCATATTCTGAGCTACATTCCCATATATACAACACAGGATGTTGAGGATGTTGAGGATGGTAAACTAGACTGTCTGTACAAGAAGGACAGTACTAAATTACCAAAAGAAAATACACTGTTTTAGTTTCAAGTTTCCCAGGAGGGATAGTTTAATGCCAGAAAAGACAGGAATCATTCTAAAATAATTTGTTTAAATGTCTCTTACCAGTGTAATCAGAAATCACAGCAATATGGTGTGAGGAGATATGTTTTCTGTGATAACCACTGTTAGAAGGGCAAATGTCCCAAGGTAGACACAGGTTTTGGTTCATTCATACAGAATCCTCTTATTGCCCTGATCCCACACTCTTTAATTACCTGCTCATCCTTAATCCTTGACTGCTCTTTTTCTGCCACCCTGTTTTGGGAGGGACTGAAGGATGTCATAAGCCCCCTGAGAAGTGCTGTGCATGTGATGACTCACAGAATCAAATTCATTGGGCAGACCACTGCGGTGAGTCTTGGAAAAGATCTGAATCAAATTCAAATCTACAGCTGGACACAAAGCCAGTTCAAATAGTTCTGTGTTCTCAAACCAGCACTGAAACAGACAGATCCTATCTTATTGGGACATCTTTCTGGAACCCAAAAATTTCTTTCACTATGAGTTCAAATTAAATACTCAGCTGCAAACTAATTTTCCCCAGCTCAAACCAGCTGTGCTTCTATGCATACTAGCCAGGATTGCTCAAAGCAGGGTATTTTAACAGCCTAGAGAAGCTTTAGTTACATGGTACTCTAAGAGGGTGCTGGCAGAATCTTTGATTTCTGATCTTCTGTGATGGAGAACTGTGTTACTGCATCAGCAACACCCTCCAAACACTCATCAGAACTCCTCAGCTTAAGCTTCCCCTCTTTAGTACCATGGACCTACCTGTCTGCCAATTAATACGCACTCACTGTATTATACTGACACACACATATATATATATACACACACACATATATATACTCATGCTTTATTAGGAGAGCAAAAAGCTTTAGTGTTACCACTTACAGACCTAATCCTTCCCATTTCCTTCACCTCAGCCCTGTGCCCATTTCCTGTTCTATACCATATCACTGGCATCTTTGTCTGCTGCAATGCAGTACAGTGCCACAGTTTTTCTCTATTTCCTACTTTCCATGGCTAGACTTGGAAGTTTGGGAAAAGCTACAGCACTGCACTGGGAAATACACATGGTATCCACCATTCAGGAGAGGAACAGGAGCCAGGCACTGAAACTTTCTTCCTAGCTAAATCCCTCATTTGTATATTTGTCCCTGTTAGGTGACCCTCTCTGCATTTCAGTGTTTGTTTCTACTATGAATCAGTTCAGCATAAAGGAGCTGATCAAGAAACAAAACTGAATCATAGCAACCTCATCCACTGTTGAATCCACACTAGAATTTAATTGAAAAAAACATGCTAATCATGGACAATGATCTTCCTTGGCCACACAGCCCTGACTACAAGAGAATTGAGACCAGTTAATGGGCACATAGGCTGAAAAGAGACTTCAGGACTCACTCTCTAGTTCTTAAATCTTATTGGGGCTTACTGTGATGTCATTCATCTTTACCTGTCTTCTCCTTCTGCCCTCCTGCCCTCTTACCCTGTAGTTCAGTCTCTCCGTCCACACATTCACCAGCACTGCAATCCTCACCAATTTTCTGTATTAATCCTGTAAGACAGCATTGATCTCTGTGGAGGTTTCAAAGCTACAGGTTGGTGTTGTTATACCTGCTAACACCACGGGTGAATGTGATCCCCATACGGTTCAATGGCAATTGTTCTATAAGTTGAAGTCAACAGGTAGTTTTACCTCCATGAGCAAAATATCCTTGGAGCTCTGAGCTTGGACCTTGGGGTGCTGGATTTTCACTGCCACCGTTCTCCCATCCTGCAGCACTGCTTTGTGTACCTGGGCTAGTGATGCTGCTCCCAAGGGAGTGTCTTCAAAACTCATGAAGAGCTCTTTTATCTGCCGAGAGAAGAAAAAGAGGCATCAGCTTGCGGTACCAGAGCCTATTCTCAGGAAAGCCCTGCCCACAGGCCAGAGAGTTCCTGTGCAAAAGCTGGGCAGACTCAGGCCTTTCATCCTTCTTCTGTCCCCTCCCTTAGCCATGTCATTGTTTGGCCTCCAAGTGAAGCCTGCCAAAGGTGCAAGTGCCCTGGAGATACTGATGCCCATCTTTGGTCTTAAAATCAAGAACCAAGCACAGTTAGAAGGGAAAAAGGGGTTTTACCTCGGTATTTATTTTAAGGACCCTTGGTGCACCCCGTCCAGGTGGAACACGCTGGAATGCACATTGAAAATGAACATCAAAAATGCACCCACAATAGTTTGGGTATAACATTATAGGCCTTACCAATTAGCATATCTATCAAAGATTACCCAATGAGCAGCTTGAGTGAACCCCCCTCCCCGAGGAACTTTCCCCCCCTGGACAGGCCTATCTTAGTTTACAAAATGTGTTCCAGAGAAGACCTTGGTGTCTGAGGCTTATAAGATGTTTAGTCTCTTTAGCTTAACAAAATACTAAGTCTAAGAATGTAGGCTGAAAACACTGAGAATACAAGAGGCTATAAAAAAGGTATATAAAAAAGGGTATAAAAGAAAAGGCAAAAATCATCATGGCATCAATACTCTGCTTATGGAAACCTGTGGCAGAGCCCCAGCAGCACATTTCATCTCAGACTTGTAGTGGCCAGGCAGTACGTGAGGGACTTCCCCAGGCTGTCCTGAAAATGGGTTGATTATGGTCCGCATCCTGGGTGCAGACGCCAACAGCTTTTCCTTTGCACGTATTTCTTTTTTGATATTTAATACCGCCCACCATCACCCCCTGAAACCTGACAGTGCATATTCCTGTGCATTACAGCAGCAGCAGCTAGCTTACTCGGTGAAAGCCAGCACATGACTGGGAGCAGTGGTTAACGCCTGCATTCAGGGCAGGGGGACAAAAACTGCTGTTTCAACCTTGACAACCTGGCCTGAAAACAGATTTAATGTGATAGACTTTGTCACACCTTCTGTAAAAGTAACCAGTGCTCTCAACTCAGAAAAAGCACCAAGAAGGGACAGCAAAGCACTTTGCAAGCAGGAGAGGAAATTATTAAAAGCTCTGGCTGAGAAATTCAGGGCTAGACTACAAGGAAAGTTGCAGATGAAGTAGATTTCCCAGGAGCAGGTCCAGGAAGCAAAATCCAAGGTAGACATGGGTGAGACAATGGGAGAGGGGCAAAGGCCCATCTGCCCTGCATAACACAGCATCCTGCTAGAGACTCTGAGTGCAGCACCAGGCAGTGCAGGCTCTGGAAACACTACAACCACGGTAGTGCGGTATCAGCCTGGCTGACAACCAGGCCCCTCCACACAGTCAGTCAGATCACCAGAAGGGCCAACCCAGGTATGTGGCTTCAAGCATAGTTCATGTAATGCTAGTTGACGATTTTTGTCCTGCTCTGTAGGGCAAGGTGAACATAAGCTTTGAGGTTTCCAGAAGTCAGCAAAGGGAACCTGTCCTACCCTTCTCGCAGGCTCAACTGATTTCAAGAGAGCAGTTGAGAAGCCTGTAATTTATGCAGTAACAAAAAAGAAAGAATGTCATTGCATTTTATAACCTGCTTTTTAAAAGGTAATTGAAGATGGGAGCTGCAGCAACCTAGCAATTAAATATGAATAAAGACCTTCTAAGCAAAGTCTTCATGTAAAGCCTCAATACTCTTTTTGCTGAAAAGGAAGAAAAATACTACAAGGAGCAGCCTGTTCCCTCCTGCAGCTGCTAAGGAATAAGCCCCCTCCCACACCACCCTACCCTTTCTCTCCCAGCCCCTTCCACAGAAAACTATTCCTAGCAACAAACTGGAGCATTTGCAGTAATTAGATACCAACACAGACTCAGCTGCCTCCAGTAATTCACGAGGAAGGTGCATTTTATTTATTTAATTAATTCTCTTTGGTCCTGGCGGCAAAATCAATTAAGTAAAACAACTGCATTTAAAAACAACTAGTTATGTGGTTTTTAATTACAACAGGTCCATAATTCAAACCTACTGACATTTGTGTCTCAAGAGAAAATGTGTTCAAGACACAGGGACTTTTACCTTTATCTGCAGTTTATCTATTGCCTGAAGAGAGGATCTGTTAAGGGTAAAGATTTAAGGTGGCCAAGAGCATGCTGGGCTGTAAGAGTCCATAAGGAAGAAAAAAATGCAAACTGAGAACTTGCCACATGAGGTCGAGCTGGGACTTTCTTCAACTCTCTCACTACCCTACATCCTTGTATCAGAGGGACATACCCTTTACAAAGTGGTTACTAGTCTAGTTGTCATAAGGCTGGGTAACATCCCCCAAAGGTTAAAACACAGAATTGGGAGTTCACTGGCTTGAATCCAGTAAGGTACATTTATAGTAAGATCATATATAAATTGGATAAAATTCCATCTGTTCTGGATTTCAAAACCTCTTAATTGCCTACACTGTCAATCCAACCATTTTCACCAGTACTGAATGCATGCAGGGGGAAAGAAAAGCTGCACATGTTTCCTCTGGCAGAATAATATATACCTCATTATCGTGTGACTAAGTTTTCTAAAGAAACATAATTGAAGAAAGCTGCGTCTAGGAGTTATTTTGGACAGAAGAGTTTCATTTAAAAGCTTGCTACTTAGGATGTGAAAGTCAGGTTAGCAGTCATGTCCAGTAGAGCATGCCCAGTGGCCCAGCTGCAATTCCAGGGCAAATTTGTGCACATTCACAGGCTGCAGGCAAAGACAGCAAGGCGAGGGACTGCAACAGGGCCAGAGAACTGATGGATATCCCAGGAGCAGAAGGGCAGAACACGCACAGGGGGAGGGAGCAGATCACAGCCGAGCCATTACATGAGCAGGTGTGAGGCTGAGATAAAGCTGAAGCACAATTATGGCTGGGCTCCAGGATCCCCCACTTAGCAAATGACCCTCGTTCATTATGGAATTATCTTTTCTAGGCTCGCTGGAGGTAGTTAATGCCTCTGCTGCAGGCTGCGTGTCCCAGACAGGCAAAAGCGAGCAAGAGGCGGCATGACATGGAGGCAGAGAAGAGGTGAGCCAGGTTCCCACACTGCCTGCTGGGGAGTGGGTCCTTCCAAGGGAAGGTGGCTGCACCCATTTCATGCAAGCAGGGAGTTCTTGGAACTCTTCCTCTGCAGGCTCTTACTGCTCACAAGCACCCTTAACAAAAACTGTCATTTCCGGGATGGATAATTAGCAAGCAAAGGTCTGGGACAGTCTTGGAGCCCACTTGACTTAAGGAACTCTCAAGTTTTTTCCAGGCTACAGCTGGTCTCAAATGGCATAATCAAACTCACTATTACCATCTATAATCCTGGCAGGAGATGAAAAAAGCAGAGTCTCCCGACAGGTTTAATAAAGGTTTAAAAGGAACTTTAGGGCTGGTCTTTCAAAGGAACAGGACAGCCAGCTGCAGGTTTACAGCTGTACAGGTGAGTGGTGTCTCTGCATACAGTGGTTTCCCTCGCTCCTTCTGCATAGCCAGGTCCCCATCGGGCACATGCTCCACCAGCAAACGAATGTGCACCGTACTTCACTGGCTGGAAACACAGCCCTGACTGTTTAATTCTAAAGAATGAAGCTCGTTTAATTTTAAATATGCAAAATCTTTTCATGATTGTTGGTATTAGTATTCACACCTCAGGGAACTGATATAAAAGCTCTTACAGGATCTATCTACTTAGACACTTACTAGTATGCATTTGTGCTGAGGTTGCACCTAGAGACTACATTAAGTCCAGAGTGCCATGGTATGAGGTGCACAGCCACCATGGGCCCTGCACAAATTCATGCCTTCCAGGAGTCCCCAGATGTCAGCTACAGGCTTCCTCACATGCTGAAATGCTTTCCCAAAGCACAGTTGCTCTTCCCCAGGTCTGCAGCACATACCACCTTGATGCCACAATGCTGGGCATCAGGATGCCTCAGTATCTTTTGTGAATCCTGTTCTTAAACACTTAGGAAGATACTGGAAGTCAGTTGGATTTAAGTTCCCAAATCCTGAGTCCTTTCTGAAAGTATTACCTTACCTGACCTGCCTAGCATGTTCAGAGAAGTCTTTGACAGAGCTGGGATTTAACCCAGATATCCCAAGTTCCAGCCCGATACCTTAATCTCTAAACCATAAAAGTTAAATATGCATGTCTTGCTAGCTAATTTCTTTTGGAATGTATTGCCTCTTAATCCCAACCTTTTTATATCCACGTGCTGCAGCAAATGATGGAGTATTACTGCCTGGTTTCAACTTGCCCACTTCACAGAGAGGTATGTTCTCCTCTCCAGAAAGGCTGCCAGCACAGTACCCTGGAGCAGGAGCCTAAGTCATGGAGCCCTTTCCCAGCCCAGCACTATAAAACATCATTCCACATGATGTGGTGGCTCTGCTCTGCCATTATGAAGAATGTTGGCCATGTGTCAGCAGTTTGTTCAGGACAAATTTAGGGTGCAGTGAGATGCAGGATCACTAACAACAGAAGGCATCTCAACAGTCCAGCCCTGTTTAGCTTGCAGGCAGAACCCCACTGTCTCTTAGCCAACCGTGGCTACATTTGAAGATGGAGTGTTGAGCTCCAGCTTTCGGTCTGATCTGTACTGACATCCTTACATTCTTCAGAAGCTCTCCCAACAGACTGACCGGTCTCAATGACAGCAGAATGGACACTGAAGGAACTGTTTCACCTGCTGCAAGCCTGTAAACCCTGTAAGTTTCTGGGAGTGCAAAGGGTACAGGGAAACCACAAATGAAAGTAGCCCTGTGTCCAGGGTAAACCCTGAGCTTTGGTAACAGTACATCTTGATGAAAGGTCTGTCATGTAGCTTTCAAATAATAAAGTTGCTTCTGTTTAGTATGGTAAATATGCCAGAACAAATGTAAATATGCCTATGTTAGGGAACTTGGCCAGAGTCTGGCACAAGTGGGAACATGCAGCAAGAACTGAGACCATCTCAGGCAGAGGCCATCTCCAGACACTTCACTGTGCTTGACCAATCACAGCTGCGCAAAATAATTCACAAAAAGAGGCCAAACAGGGATAATGCTATTCCTTTATTACCAAAACCAGTGCAAACTGAAACATTCAAAACCTCAACTATGATTTCACAGCAGATCTCCTTTTCTGATCACAGCATACTGTAATTGCTCCTGAGTCTTGAATTTTGTATTTGGAGACTGTAATCTATAAGATGTCCTGCTATTTTAAAAGGGCGTGACCAGGTAACACACTATTAACTTGGAACTGTTTTTGTCTCCAGGATACTCATCACAGGCCATGATACAACCAAGAGTATTGTGTTGCAATGGTCAGGATCAGCTGACCAGTCACCTATCATTTTGAAGCCATGTAGCAGCACAGGAGAAAGCACATGGAAAAGTTGGTACAAATCCATTCAAGACAAAGGGAATGATACCACTGTGACACAAGTCCGTGGAGGAAGAGGACAGCAAGAAAGTGATTAAGGTAGGTAAATTTTGCACATTTCCTGTGCTGTGATTCTCCCAGCTGGAATTCCCTTGATAAGATGACTCAATTAATCTGTTTTTTCTATAACTGATAGAGACAGCGCTAAACAGTTCCCTCTTGATCATGGTTCCATGGATGGCAATTTGCCAAGGTGAGCTCAGCCTGCAGGAGCTTTCTGAGAGCTACACAGGGATCACACTGTCTGCAGCCTCCCAGACAAGACAGTGTGGGGCAGTGTGATAATAGGATTCGTGAGCTTGCTGGAAAACAGATCAACATAATATCACTCTGGGAAGAAAAGTTGGGGGGCTGGAGCTGCCACCATAACAGAGGGCATGTCCCCTCTGTTTCAAGGAGCAGAATATCTGAAGAGACATTCAGTTCTATGTCTGTTACAGCATTACTAGGGCTTGCGCTTCCCAGAACTTCTGGAATTCAATTTATGAACACTAGCACACTATTGCTCTCAGAAATCTGAATGCCTTTCCTGGTTGAAGAAATGTGAACCTCATCCTAGGCTGGTTATCTTTTCAACAAGATACACATAACGGCTCACAGTGCCAAGGACTCACTGATCCCTGCAAGTCTGCAAGACCAGAGTTCTAGGTGTGAGAATAATGTTACCTTGGTGTAAAGCAATATACTTCCCAGACAGCAAATGAGGGTTTTTTTCCATTGTCCCAGTCTTTCTATCCCCTCTACGAAAACAAAATGTCACAGTGTTGCTCTGAGAATTATTAAGACAGCAAAAACTGAAAGATTAGATTTATCGCGGTAGACAGTGGATTATGAAGAATAATTCATCAAACGTCAGAACAAACAGCCCACAATTTATAGGCGGCTTTGTTGAGTCAGTGAAATCTGATTGGACTTCTCCCCATCTAATGAATGCCAAGCTTAATTGATGGTTCCTAAATGCATCTGTCAAGAACATGTATTTATTAATTCAGTATTTTTAATAATATTGCAGATATACACAGAATAATGGTTTTCTTTCCAATGGATTTGCTGGTGTTCATATTACATTTACACATACATGGGCATATATAGAGAGGTATACGCTGCATCCAAATGAATGTAGGTAAAGGTACATGTGTATTCTCATGCACTGAAACAATTACCTATGGCTTATGACACAAAATCCCTGCATCTTTCAGTGCACAGGATGGCAAAGTAACATGGTTCTTTTCCGGGGGAGATATGCAATAAGGTGCCTGCCTAGAATTTGGAAGAACTGAGCTCTAACATTGTTTCTCCTTGATATTCCATGTGACACTGGGCCACACCATGTCACAGCGCTCACGCTTGTATAAGCAGAATTAGGGCTGTCAACACAGCTAGAAATCTGCCCTTGTCTAATTTATAAGGACCAAATTTTTAGCTTTGCTTTTAAAAACCTATCTGTATAATACTTATACAACAGTTATTACACATAGCCACAAACATGCCACTTCACGTGCCAATGGTACGCACTTGCTCCTGGCATGCCAGCCACTGCTAACTTCATTAATTACTGCTAACCTTGCACTACGATAGCACAAAATCAGGGCTGTCCATAAACCATCAGCCTTTCTTCTAGGAAAGGACTGTGACACAGGTGAGGTGTGAAGTTCATTTTTTACTGTTATTTCTACCTGGTACCACTTCGGTCCTCTGCAGACCACTACCTGCTAAAACCCTGAGAATCTTCTCTGAGATCCTACCAACAGCATTTCTCAGTCACAAAGCCATTAGTGTTACAGAAAATGAACTCTGCTAAAGGAAGAATCCTTGATCCCCATCAGCCAGAGACCAATGTTTGCTCACTCATGCACTGTCCAACACCTAGGATCCTGGCTACTTCCTGTTCTGCTCACTTATGATCCTCTTTCCATAGTCTCTCTTGGCTAGACAAGCAGTGGAAAAGCCTACATGAAACCACTCTTGTATTCATCACATCCATCCATTGAGCTGTACAGCAATAGTATCAGTCTACTTTACTTGCTATAGTACCTTTAATTATTACAGAGCCATACCTTGAGGAAAAGCACCTTTTATTCCATTCCTGAAGACTCCTGCATAATAGTCTGTGCTCAGACACACTCATGGTAGCTTCATTTATTTTCCTGAGTAAGTGAGATCCTTAAGACAAGGTAGAGCTGTCTGAGACTATCACTCATCCCGGATCGAAACCTGGATCTCAGTGGTGACAGCTACAACAGGCAGTATGAGCAATGAGCAGACAGAGGTGATGTAGGTCTCCTGAGACCCTGTGTGTGTGATGGACTTCATCTCCCATCTCTCTAAGAGGTGAGCCACTTATCCATGGCTCCCACAAACAAACAACATTCAGTCTAACAAAAGCAAGGATTGTCATGGCCAGACTGGAACATAATTGGCTCAGGAACATCCTACTGACTGGCACAAGGAGACAAATGTTTTTCACTGATTAAGCTTCTACCTTCCAGAGACACAGGCTGCTAAGATTAACAGATTAGCTCAGGACCCAGAGATGCTTTCAACAGTTTGGAGTTGTACAGGTTTTCCACTAGCATTTCACCACAGCCTCTTCCATGCTTAGCTTCATTCAGCTGTTCTTTGTCCAAGTGCTGGTTTCACAAAGCACTCTGAAAGCAGAGGAACTGCACAATATACTTGTGATGTGAGGCAGATATCAAGCTAAATTGTAAGAAAGCAGAGTCCAGACATCATCTGCAGGGCTAGCACAACATCTTTGGTAGCACAAGCATATAGACAAAACCAGAGAAAAGAAACAGCAAAGCTGGGATGTCTCCAAACAAGTTTCCAACCCATCCCCGTGTGTGAGAGCATTTTTTCTGGTCAAAGTACTCCATACAAGTACCTTTACCCCATGTCTATAATCTCACACTCAGAATTACATTCCAAGAAAATCTATTTCTCAAAAATGTCCATTACCAAGGGAAAGGTTTTGCTGTTGGAAGCTATGTTGTAATTTTAAGCTGCAAGTCCAGTTCACATCCCTGTGGAAAATGTGGAAGGACCTTCTTGCATGACTGAATCAACTATTTCCTTGGGAGCCCCAAGTGATAACAAAGTACCAGTCCCTCAAAGACTGATGTGGATATTGAGAAAATGCTCATTTTCTGCTTCCAGATGCAGTTAATCAGCACACTGACCTGTGGCCCATTCAGCATCCCACTTCTTTCCATCTCAGAATACAACATCTTGTGCAGCTAGTCACCTTCCTGATATCCTAAACCACTTCTGCACCCCAGCCTGTCTGTGACTGGCCTCCAACAGCAGCCAGTGCTTCCCAATCCTAATGGTCAAGCAAGAGTCCACCAACAACTATGCTTGTGTGGAAATGGAAGGTGAAAAACTACAGTCTCTCTATGTGCACAGTTAACAGTGTCACTGTGCAGTCTATTTTGTATGATGTAAATATCTTATAGCCTATGCAAAATGCACACATCAAAGCAAAGCCAAGGTGTGTATATACATATATAATCCTGTTTGCTTTTCAATCCATCATGCTGAAAAAGAAAATGGTGACTTGTGAGCTACTTATTCACTCCAGAAGTGCAGGCTGTGGGGCAGATGCTTCCCTGCTCTTCCCTTCCACATACAAATGTTCTGTTTAATTTGCTCTTCTATCTTTCCCCCAGTTGAGCAATGCTCATTAAATCCATTCTTTTCTCTCTGACTTTTTGGGGAAATACTACTTCCTCTGCACCTCTCCTGTCTATGAGGATGGAGCCACACTTGTCAGTTGTTCAGACAGACTGGATCACAGTCCTTCAAGAGCACACAATGCCTCCACTCCGAGCCATCTTCTGTATTTTAATTGAAAACATTCTTTCTCTTTCTTCCTCCTGCTAACAAAGGAGGGTCTCATTTGTTACACAAGTGCACCGTGGAAGCATAGCAGAAGATAACTCCTTGCTGCATCCCATCTGCCCAAAGGGATTCTTATTCCATGGTTGAGGTAGAGCAGTAGTGGCCCCTTTCTACTAACATCTTCAAGGCTTTCTGTGTTCTCTGCAGCCCTTCAGCTCCCAAGCAACAGAGCTGAAAGTGCTAACATAGCAGGAACATCCCAGTAGCTCCTAAGGAAGGGAAGAGTCTCCTCAGCCTTCTACTCTTTTAATGGCTCTGTTAGTACACCTGAGCAGCTTGCTTATATCCCTTTCCCAGCTTTCTGGAGATGTAACACAAAGCTCTGCTCACAATCTCTACCCCCACCACTGCATCTGGATAATAGCTCACATAAAATTCCCACTTCCTTTCTGCTGACTTGTAGTTCTGGCTCTGTACTCTGCATCAGCCTGCTTCTAGCCAAACTACAATTTCAGCCTGTTTCCCAGTCATCTTTTTTCAAATAGTCGAATCTCTGTTCACATTCAACAAAGCTAAAGCACAGTTCCTAATCTTCTCACTCAAACCATCCCTTCTGTCTCCTTTCTCATCACAACAGAGAATGTCACCTACTTTCTGTCAAGCATGCCTGCAGCCTTGACCTTGTCATCAACAGTGACCTCGCTCCAGATCTCATTCTGAAGTCTGAATCTAGTACTAAACATCAAGTGCTAATGCTCACAAAGGACAGGTAAAAACAAGCCAATTGTTGTCCCCCGTCCTCTCAAAGTTCCCATTTCTTTTGAGCCACACATGTAGTAAGATATGTGGAGGTCCCCAACACACAGAACCCCTTGACTGAATTCCTGAAGACATATTCCCAAATGACATATCACCCCTACAGATGCCAGCAGCCTGCTGCAAAGACAGAATATTTGTAAAGAATCATCAAATCACAGAACAGCTCTGGTTGGAAAGGACCTCAAAAGATGGTCTGGCCTGACTTTTCATGGGAAAGCAGGCCTAGAAGAAATTATAACATCTTGAAAATCTCCAGTGATGGGGTCTCTACCACGGAAGTTTTTGCCGTGATTAGTAGTGCTCAATGTAAAAAATTTCTTACCCGTATCAAGATGAAGCCTCTCTCAAAATGCCACAGAGATGGGGCCAGTTGGCACATAAGCAAGAAGGTTAGATTTAAGAAAATACCCAGAAACAAATGAACTTCCATGACCATTTTGACTCTGGGTATAAACACATCCCTGCCACTCACTGGCTGAAACCTGTGTAGGAAAGGGTCAAGGAACCACAACAAACAAGCTCCATGTTAGTCACAGACAGGCAGAGGGAGGCTCAGAGAGGACTGCAGAGATGCCCCAAGGGTCCTGTCAGCAGTAAGCCTGCACAACAGCAGCAGTCCTGTGAGAAATAACCAGCTGCCAGAGCCTGAGGATATATGAGGACCTTCAGGAACACACATCACCTGTGCCTCATCTTAAATGCCTCCGATTCAGCCTTGAAAGCCCGGGGGCTTCAAGAAGTGTATAAGACAAGGTGGGGGATGTGTACGGGCAGTTTTATGTGACTATACAGACTGTGATGAGGGGATGTTTGGAAGAGGTCGGATAGAAGGATTTGGTCAGGAAGCGAAGCTGTGCCAGGGCTTGAGCACGGAGTTAAAAAGGAAGCATGGGGCAGGGCATTTGTGTACACAGCTTGTATGGGAAATGGTAGGCAAAATCCATCCACAGAGAGGCAAATGAAGAATAGGATCAGGACAGTGTCTGTGTGTGTGCAGAGACAGGGTGTGCAGGAGGAGTGGAGGGTTCCTGCAGTGTGTGTGCAGGACAGCACTGCATTTTGTTTTATAAAATCATAGAATGGTTTGGGTTGGAAGGGACCTTAAAGACCTAGTTCCAACCTCCCTGCCATGGGGAGGGACACCTTCCACTAAACCAGGTTGCTCAAAGCCCCATCCAGCCTGGCTTTAAACACTTCTAGGAATGGGGCAGTCACAATTTCTCTGGGCAGTCTGTTCCAGTACTTCACCTTCACAGGAAAGAATTTTTTCCTAATATCTAACTTAAACCTATCATCTTACAGTTTGAAGTCATTCCCCCTTGTCCTATCACTACCATGCCCTTGTAAGAAGTCCCTCTCCAGCTCTCTTGTAGGTCCCCTTTAGGTACTGGAAGTTGCTACAATGTCTCCCCCAGCCCTCTTCTTCTCCAGGCGGAACAACCTCAACTCTCTCATCTTGTGTTCATAGGAGAGGTGTTCCAGCACTCTGATGACCTTCATCACCTCAGAGAAAGAGCAGGAATGACAGAAGCAGCATTGCACAATCCAGCAGCCTGCCAGCAGGGTGGACAGAGGCACAATACAATGATAACATGCAGAGGGCAAAGCCCAATCCCAGACAGATTCTGCCCAGTTATATCCTTTCCTCTGGCTTTGGTTATAATTACATAGGCATAAGCAGACCTGAAGTCTTACTGAAACACAACACTGCCACAGATTAATAGAACAGGGAAGTAGGAGTAGGGATCTGAGATGGACCTGGAAGTACATGCAGTCTACCAGATGTGGGCAGCCCTGCCTGAATTGAACTGGTATCAAGAAAGGGTTATAATAAAGTCACTACTTTAGAAGAATAATGCTTAAAAGGTAGTAAAGCTCTGCCAAAGATATAAAGCTCATTAGCCAGTTACTGGTACTAACTGTGCCTTGATGGGATATGGAAACACCAGCACACCAGGCGGACAAGTCAATGCAAAAGACACAGCTATTGCGCAGTGCATACCACAGAGACCAAGGAACAGGGACCAAAGAGAAGCTGCAGTAGAATAACTCACAGAGAGGTCTAGATGGGGCCCTGGAGTTTGTATCCTTTGCAGCCAAGTGTCAGAGACTGAAAAGAGTTCATGCCTCAAACACTGATATAAAGTTTTGTTCATTACAAAGAAGCTACAACCAAAGAACCCTCCCTGAAGACTGGAACTTTGAACTGAAAGTCAAACTGCTGATTAGATAAAGGGAGACCCATCATTCAATCAACTCACGCTGATTTTGGGGTGGGGGCAGAGCACAGCTCACAGAAGCCAGGTTTTACACAGACTCCCCACTAATCAAGGCGGGGGAGGAGGTTTCAGGCACGTGGCATCACCTCTGGTCAGAGGCACTGAACACCCATCCTCCGTTATACAAACTGGCCCAGCTGTGGAACCCCCAACCCCAGAGACCACATCCACGGGACATTCATGGGAGAGGCTTGCACCACAGGACTGCACGTGATGCAAAAGATCCAGAGTCTGCTGTAAGAGACTGCCCCCCCTTCCCCAGGGGGACACGCCTGGACATTGCTACCTGGCTCGAGGGTATGTAAACCCATCAGACTCCATGCTTTTCGGGGGAACCATCACCACCAAGAAGACCAGCTGGAGAGGATCAACAGAACATTGTTGGGATCCACAGAGTGGTGATATTTTCCTTATTCTGTCCCTGTCACCCTCTTTCTGTCCCCCCCACCTATTTTCTACTTCTTTCTTTCTTTCTTTCTTTCTTTCTTTCTTTCTTTCTTTCTTTCTTTCTTTCTTTCTTTCTTTCTCTCTCTCTCTTTCTCTCATATTTACTATACAATAAAATCCTTATTATTGTCACTGGTATATGGTCTCATTTGCACCTTAATTTGGGCAGAGGAATTTCTAAAGAACCTTAGAAATAATTAGATCCTAACACCAGTCTCAGAAAAAAAATGTACAGAGATCAATAAAAGTCCCTCAAGAGAGACAACTGCACGACAAATATAATCCACAACTGACTTTGCCAATAGTGTCACTGGCACCATGCATTAGTACATCCCTAATGACCAGTCATATAAACCATGGAGCCCTGTGCTCTCTGCACTGACACCAAGAGAAAAGTCCTATACTAAGCCAGCCACATCCTGTCCTGTTTTCTTCTCGGCAATCTCTCCTCTGAGTATCAACTTTTCCTTCTTTCTCCTGACCCTATTTCCCCTACTTTTCATGTGTCTGCTCTGATCTACCTGTTCCTTCTACAGTTCATTTATTATCTGTCTCTTCCTCCTCTTCCTCACATGTTTTTTTCCTTGCCCCCAGATCTTCATGTAGGGCTGCCAAATCCCTGCTTCACTGGTGTAACTCAGCTGATTTACTTTCCTTAAAGCACTGTCTGCTCTCATGTAAATTACCCTCCAAACCCAGCCTGTGAAGCAGGCTTGTTCACTAAACTCTATGAATAGGAAAGTAGGCACAGCTGGCCTATTCATAATCAACATAAAAAATAGATTAGCACTTTACAGATTAAACATTATCATTTCAATGGTTAACACAAATCAACTACACTTACAGGCCTAGCATTGCTGCTGCCACTGAAGGGTGACAAGTACTGCAAAGAGAAGGGCAGATAGTCCAGGGTGCAGTGGCAAACAGCTTGAACCTAAGTTCTCCTCTGGCATCCCCAGTGTGTACCGCTAGAGGTTTTTACCAGAAGAAAAGTAGGCTACGGAAACAAAGATGGGAGGTAATTTTGATTAATTGACATGCATTTCCAAGCAATCTAGCAGCCCATTATTCTAAAGCCAGAATCCAACTGCCTTTCTTCCTTCCCTAGGGCTGATGCAGCTCAAAAATGGAGCAACGAAGTCAGCCTCTGGAATAAGAGCAGGACAGGAAGCCTCTAAATACTAACTGGTACGTAGCTCTGTTTCCCACAGTTCAAAATATTTGGGCTTCTGTGGATGAAGAAAAGCAACTTGGTGGATTCCATCTACTCTAACCATCTCAAAAACCACCTCATTACAAGCCAGGCTTCATCTCACCAAAGAGAGGCCAAGTACTGACACCCACTTCAGACGTGTCCTGTGGAGAGCAAAGCCAGGAGTATCCTGGAGTGGTCAGGCTGCGTTTTCTCCCTCATCAGGTACAAGATACTAAGTCACTGGAGACGCTCAGTCCAACACACCGTAATCACTGTGCTATGGTTGTGTAGTCATTAGAGAGATAAGGCCCACAGAACCAGTCTGGTCCATGCCTTTCCATTCCTTCCTGCTCACTCACTGAGAACCACCCAGTGTTTCAAATGTTTACCTTGGAGCAGCCAACCTGTAATTCCTGAGCTGGTTTTAGTGACTGCAAGGGACTGGCAAAGGCCTTGGCAAGGATATCCCATTAAGAACCAGCCTCATACCTCTTTCAAACAAAAAGGAAAAAAAAAAAGAAGAGGAAGAGATTAGGTTATGGTCCAAAGGACAAAAGACAGACTGGGAGAGGAGGCATTGGCTTGCAGGTTTTCTTGGCAGCCAGGGCAAAGACATTAGCAGTTTACAAAGAGCAAGAAGGGAAAAGTTACATGGAGAGACTTCTTTACTACAACCCCTCTTAATAAGCCCTGGTAATTTTAATTGCTCTAGCCTCCTTCTAGCCTTTCTTGATAAATGGGAATAGCAGTTTAATAGACTGAACCAATCAGCTACATCCAATAAGGTGCTTGAGAAAATTAGCTTTGTTCTCCACACACAACTGATACCACCTCAGTTTCATTCATTATCCAAAATGAGCTAACTAATGTAAATTTTCCACTAATAATTTGAAATTCAGAAGGATTGGTGCTGAACAGCCTTTTCCAAGAACTTGCCAATTTAAGATGCAGTGGTTATGTGAGCTTTGTAAGAGACAAACTCATTGCTTCAGCTGAGCTCTCCTGGCACAAGCAATAGGTCACGTGAGTTTACTTCTTCAGTTGTGACAGACAGCTTCAGAGGTTTGGCTCTGAACCACACATCCTGTAAAACTAAATACTGCAAAGCTTACAGAAAATAAGTGCAAAATGTGCTTAATGTTCACAAACATAAAATGAGAAAACTTCCTCAGGCTGGTCTGCCTACTAGGAACAAACACACCCTGCCCACTAATGGCGTAAAGATGTGAGACCCCTCATATCCCAACTTTTGCCTCAATCCTCAAACATAAAAGCATGTTGAGTGTGTGGCTTTTCATAAGGAGAATTACCAATGCTCCTAGCAGTTTTTTCACAGGGAAGAAAACTTGCAGGCAGAGTTGAAGTGGTTTTTATGGCTCAGCATCCTTCCATAGAATCAAGAGCTGCCTGTCAGACAGATCCCAGAAGTGCCATAAAACATAGCTTATTAGATCACTGTACATCTTAAAAGTTCATAAAAATTCTATGTGTCTATTCTGTGTGTTAGAAAAATGCAGATACGTCGAGGTCAGGCCCTGTAACTCCTTATTTCATCTTATGTCATTTGTTTCAGCTACAAATAACCTATTGATAAAAGTTGCCTGACTCACTGCATCACGTTTTCATGTTTCTGACGGGTCAAGAGCCAAGTAACTGTGCAGACGTGAAATTCTGAAAGAAATCAGGAGATAATAACCAGGTATCATCAAGCAGGATGTTAAAAGATCAGTGGGCAGGCAGATGATGGGATTCTCTGCTCCCTCAGAGAAAAATGAGGCATAGTAAACCCAGCCTGTGTCAAGACCAGAGCATCAAGAATATTTCAGAGTATATCAGCAGTGGGCTTTGAAACAGAAGGCAGTCCCTCCACATAGCAGCTCAATGTTTCTGCCCCTGCACAGATCCTGCTATGTCAGAAATGCCTGGAGATTGCTGAGCAAAGGAGATACACATTTGAAAAAAGAAAGTCTCCACGTGCAAGAATAAGGACTATTAATCCCAGTTACAGACTGCAATTTCCAGTGATTGTTTGGAATTGGAAGGGTTACCCAAGTGCTGAGAAGTGTTTTCTGTCGATGGCTTGGGCATTGCTGTGCAGCACATCACCACCTCTGCAGGATGCAGACACTGAATACAGCCGGACACAGCTGTCGTGTGCACTGCCAGCCAAGATGTATTTGCATCAGAGCAACACTTCCAGTGTAATCAAACCTCTGAGAAAACTGTACTGTAACACAGCTTACTGTCTGCACAGACACTGAGCCAACAAATTCCATGGAGGTATGTCATACACTAATCCCTAGGCACCTAAAGAATTTGTAAATTGAAGGAAAAAAATGTCACTAAGCATCCAGTTCAGAATTATTCCTTACCAGGCCATTCCCCATTGCATTTTCTGAAGTTTTTTTCTTCTTTGCAGAAGGCCCTCCAGACAATCCTTCAGAAAATCCACTGTCCAACTTCCTATATTGTAAATCTTACTAATTTGAAAGAAGTCAAAGGAGATTATCCTCTAATCTATACTCAAAACCTTCTCTCTCTCTCTTAGACAATGGGGTTTAGAGTACCCAGGAAGAGGCTGCCATCAGCAAGACTCAGCCATCCTCTCCCAGGAGCTCTGAGTGGAGAGAAAACCCATGGAAAGAGGCAGTACCCTCTTCCAAAGCTCCCCTGGCAGTAAGGATACCACGTTGTCCTTGGCATGACAGTAAGGGTCAGTAACACTGGACCTTGCATACCGAGTGAGCAGGGACACAAGAAACAAAGCAAGGTTCACTACCTGATCCACATAAAGCTCTCTGCTTTCTGCATCTGCCCTTGGAGCAGCAGTTCTGGACAGCTGCTGCCCACACAAGGGCTCAGTGTAGAGGCAGCCGCACTGGGATCTGCCAGTGACTTGGGCCTCTTACCAGAGACTGGGCAGGGCAAGCACAGCAGAGGCTGCAGCAGCAGCGGGACCTGCAAAGGCAGCTACTTGTGCCTTTCGGTTGAGTAATGCAGGACCATTTGTTCTGGGTGACATTAATGCTATTCGCCATCCATCTCCGACTCTTTAAATTACCTTTTTATGGCCAAAATCCTTTTCATAATTGATAAAAATCTCTTTTTTATATCCCAAGTTATTGAAAGAAATGTGAAGGTTTTTTATTCCTCATTACAGTTTAAATAAAAATGTGGTTTTTATTGACGTCTGCTTGGAAGCCCTGCCGGGTGTACTGAGAGAGACTCAGAGTGGCGGGAGAACGGCCATATCTTCCCGTCCCACTTTCCAGCTCCTCATGCTGTCAGAGCAATGGCCACCACAGCTCAGCTTCCACTTCAGTGGGTAATGGAGGGTGGGTACCATCATGCAGAATGAGAAGATTTCCTGTGACCAGCAATAACCATGGCAGGCAAAAGAGGCTCTTGCTGACCTAGATCTGGTTGCCCCGAGTCCATTAGTGATGTATGCACAGTGATGGACTTCGCAGACCACCCAGGCACAGCATTGCTGGAGATGAACCAGGTTCACAAGCTACAGGAGACCTGGGTGTCCAGCAAAACCATTCTGAGTCAGCCCACAGCCCCAGGCAACCACGAGAGGGACTGTGCATTGTGCCACACATCAGTACTTTTGGGCAGAGCACTCAACCACATGGCTGCACAACACTGGAGGAAGCAGGCACGTGTCCTATCATCCTTGATGGGTTAGACAACACTGCCAGCCCAGGAAGAGGCTTTCTGAAGCTGTAATAGAACCTGCAGCAACCTTTATTATGACATGAAGACCTTGCGATCTAGCACAGTAAATGAATCTTCTCTAGAATACCATATGGAGCCAGCTACAGAAAGTGGCTCATACTACCTCGGGAATAACTTGGATGCTGTAGGACATGCAGTGTAATACCCAACAGCCTAATGAAGGCCTACCTCCTCTCCCACAGAGCTGAGCATTGCTTGAATTGTTCTCCAAATCAGAAATAAGCATATATCTCATCAGAGCTTAAAATGCTAATCAATGAATTCCAGAAGGTAGGGAATCAAGTCCATCCTTCTCCCTGTCACTGGCACGGCAAAGGCTGCCAAACTATACCAAGAATTCATACAGAAATAGGAGTAAAAAGAGTCTTTTCTATTCCCTCTATTTCTCATACTCTCATAACGGTATGAGGACAGGGAAGTCTCTTGCACTGGGGATTAACACCTTGCTGTGGTCTCATTCTCTATCTTTCCCATGGCAGTACACACGGGCATACAATTTTTGTCCCTCCCTGTCAAATGGCCATGCAGCATCACTGCAGATCATTGCAGTGACCATACTCCCAGGTGTATACAGGCACATTTCAACAACAGATGAATAATATTTCATGTACCCAACCCAAAAAACACTTTGGGAACTTTGGGAGTGCCCTGGTTCCAACCAGGACAGGGTTAATTTTTTGCAGTAGCCAGGAGGGGGTGTGGCCAGGATCCTAAAGTTACTTGATACCACCTCATGCCATTGCCAGGGGCAGGGGAAAAGGATCTCTCCCTCTTCCAAGGAGGAGGTCCTTCCAATCGAGTTAAAGTGGTGCACAGAACAGTCAGGTATTGTTTATCGTCAGGGGCTTTTCATGTAAATTGTTTCTCCGTCTTATTAATATTGTTGCTGTTATTGTTTGTTTTCTTATCTCATTGCTGTTTCCAGTAAATTGTTCTTATCTCAACCCGTGATCTTCGCCTTTTGTGCCTCCAGTTGGTTTTAGCTAGAGTACTAAATTGGAGAATCCCATTCGTAAACCAAGACAGGAAGCAATTTAAAGTGTTGCCTGGAAATAGAACAAACCTTCCCAAACGTTAGAATGATAATATAAAAGCAAACCTTTACTTGAAAGCCTTCAGGTACACAATATGGCAAAAACCGCACATGGTACAGTAATTCTACAATTTTTATAAGGTTAGTTGATTACTATACCTATCAAATATTGTCCAATTAGAAGAGCAGTTGGTTAAGTAATTTTTCCCTGGGTACTGCCCCATTGGAATTGGTCCAGGGGCTTCTCTATCCCACTTCTTGTTGTGTCTCCTAAGATTCTGGTTGGAAAACAAAACGTCCTTGTAGGTGGTGCTCTTCTTAAGTAAGACTAAACAATATTTCAGGAATGTGTTAGAAGATTATCTTATTGTTTTAAAATGTAGGAGAAAAGGGTAGGAAAAGTACTAGGAGCTACACTCATGCATTAGCAATCTACAAGGCTACAAATCTATGAAAAACATATAAAATGCTAAAAATCTTTAGGCACCATTTCCCCCTTTAGAGACTTGACAAAAATTCTATATTGTCTAGTCTCTACCACTTACATTTGACAAAGGGCAGTATTCTTCTTAGCCATGGTTTTGCTGCAAAGCCAATGACTTCTCAGACAAGGAGTATCTGTTTCTTACTTGCACAGCACTGGTGCTGTGCCAGGTACAACAGCAGGAATCCAAGGCTGAATCCTCCAAACATCACTGTGGAAATGCATCCTCCTTCACAAATCATGGCACAGGAGGTTCCTCTACCACATGTGCTTTGTTTATAAATCACAGTCAAACCACTGACGTATCCTGCCCTGCTCAATCAATAAGCTCCTTTACTGTATGGCTGCAGGACATTTCTTGCAAATGGCAAAACAGTGCTTGAACAACCTGTAAAAGCTGCAATTAACTATGGATGAAAAGGATGGTCTCCTTGGAGGTGCTGGGTAATCAAGCAATTAGAAACTACTTCCCATTACCTGCATTTCCACAAAGCAGAGCTAGAATGACATCCTTCCAAATGACTATGTTTCCATCTGTTTAATACCTTTATATGATTTAACTTCAGCAGAGACAAGCCTTAACCTCTGAGCTCTCCCCAGCCCTTTCACCCAGCTTTGAACTAAGGAAGCACTGTAAGCAGAACTTTCAATCACCAGTGTGTTCTCCGTATGGAGCCTGTCTTGCCTCAGCGTTCCTGGAGCACAGCAAACTCACCACCAATGGCATAAGCATGTATGCAGATGTGGATATCTGCATTCAGGATTTCTTGGGATCCCTCATTTGCTCAGCTTCAAGCATTTCTATTCCTCTCTGCAACAGCTTCAGCAACTCTTAGATGTGAAGGTAAGTCAAGAAACAAGGAGAGACACTCACTCCCACGGCCAGCCACATACCTTACACCAGCCTGTCACCCCCAAGCAATGACAGCCTGGACACAGAGCACATGGGCAGCTGCACTACACAAGCGCCCCATCAGCAGGGGAAAGACCCTGCTTGGGACCACACTGCCCTCAGTTGCGGGGCTGCTAACTTTATCCTTGCCCTCATCCCCAGCCACACAACCTCAGACCAGACATAGGAGCAATGACTAGAGAACCTGCCCAATGGGAACCTGCCAGAAAGGAGCGGGAACTGGGATATTTCTCAAAGGACAGAGTGACAGATGAGGAGGAAGGGAGTGTCTCCCACCAAGGAAAATTACCTCCAACATGAGTTAAGGCCTGGGTGGAGTATGGAGTACACAAACATATCAAGAGGGAGAATAAGAAGTCTTAGGGAAAAGGTCAATAAATTAATTTAAAAATGCCAATGTGTAAGGATGGGCTGGAAGCAGATGAGCAACAGGCTGTGAAAAGCAACATCTTGCTGTATACAGAAGTAATAACAGTGGTGCTGAGTGGGTAGAGCTATGCTGTGGGCTACTGGGGATGTGCAATATGAGGAGGTATTTTGGGACTAGAAAGAGGTAAAAGCGTGTGTTAGTGTAGACAAGAGTACACAGTCAAGCAAGGAGATGTCACACTATCTAAACTCATTATCACTGTGCAGCAGCAGAGAAGTAAGACCCGTATTAGGGAATGCACTGGACAGTAGTGGAGACAGGCAACAGAAAGGCACAAAGGCTATTTGGAAGACCAGGGCTGTAAAAGCTGCCAAGTCCTTCTACAACCACTCCATCATATGACAAGGGACACTGTGAAATGCCCTTGATCAGAACAGAGTGGCATTACCTCTCCAATATGCCTGTATCCCACAGCCACATGACAATCCTTTCCAACAAACCGACCAGCGGGAGGAAATGCCCCTAAATCCAGTGCTGTCAAAATTTCTTCCACCTTTTCTAGTTTCTAAGCACAAAGATTTTGTGCTTTTAAGGTACATCCACTCTGAAAAATTTATTTTCCAGAGCTCCTCATCAGACTTCCTCCCTAAATGTGCGGTGTCCACATTTCACCAGAAGTTGCATGGCTCTGCTCTGCACACACTTTGTTGAGTTAGAGCACTTAGCTGAACCAGGTCTCTCTCCCTGTGTCATTAATAGCTCTGCAGAGAAAGAACATATTCGGTTGGCTTTCATTTTCCATGCTTGACACCTTTTCACTTTCAGAACCTTGTTCAAGCAAGGAAGACAAAAATAGAGGTAGGAGAGCATTCATATTTTATCACCCATTCTTATGAACACAGCTTTTCCCAACTGCTCCAAGGAATACACCCAGAACAAGCCCAACCTGTGGTATCTCCACTGTCTCCCCAAAAGATTCTTGCTCTGTGATCTCACTGGTGATTGTTTCCAGGAGTTACTGCAAAGATTTCTTTGTGCAGCCTCTACCACTGCTACTACTCGTGTTACCCTGCGAATCCCACCCCGCCCACCTCAACCTCTTGCATCTAACACTCAAGAAAATTATCACCTCCCACCATCACTCATCCAAACCACTGTGGCTGAGATTAGAAAGCCAGCATCTGCTCACTACTGATTATTTTTATCCCAATGATCCCTGATAGGTACACAAACTGGCCCTTAAAACAGGGTTGGACAAGACAACCCACTAGTCAGCATATATGATGCTTCTCCTTCTATGTCGAATCAGCACACATGCCATTCACCTTTACATCAGAGCTACATGCTGCAACTCCCGGTCCCCAGTCATGATGCTGGCCTAGAACAGGAAATCCCCCATCAGCAGGATATCAAGCAAGTCTGTGTGGGGACAACAGAGCCATGTTGAACTGCCACCTCACAAATGCTCTGTCTTTGCTCAAACATCAGTCCTATTGGCATGGTCTCCATTTAAGCCAGTTTTCCCACAAAACATTTGTCAAACATCCAAGTCCATGATAAGATTCACAGAAGTAGGTCACATTAGAAGGGAGACTACTTCTAATTGACTGAAAATATAATGCTTCTATACATGAAATTTGCTTTTTTTGACCTTCCTGCCCTTTTCCAAGCTCTTGCCTAATTTGTTAGCTTGTCACATTCCTCCCTAGGTATCTCTGTATTTCCAGTTACTTTTTCTCCCATTTGTACTGCAGTGATCCAAGCTGTATGTAATTACTTCATGCCTACACTTAAGATTCATATGAAAAGCCCTGCTCTTAGGCCTGATGAGAGAACTGGAAGTCTTACCATTGAATTCAAGAGCAGCAGGACTAGGCCTAGGCACCCTGGGAAGGTTCCCTCACTGTCATTTTTTCTTCTATTTGAATTCATCTGCAAGTTCCCAGGTGGGATGCTGGCCTCAGAAGGGAAAATTTCAGGATCTCTCTCTGCACTCTTCTCTGCCCTGACACTCCACCTTGCCCCTCCACCACCTATATTTCAGCCAAGTATACCATATTTAAAATATACTAAGGATCTAGCTACACTGGAATTGAATTTGTTCCTGAAGCAACCCTATTAAATCCTCTAGCCTCCAGCAAAGACAGCTTTGGTGCAGTAGGTTCCCAAATCCTTTCTGGTTTTAAATACCTTGATTTGGTACCTTGTAACTATTAACATGGGCATTTACATCAGCTTTTAATACTGCCCGGTTTTACAAGGTCCTTTATTTTTATACATGTTATTCTCTTCATTTATCTTTTATCATTGCTCTCTTTCTCGTTACCATCTCCTCTCCATCACTTTCTTCCCATTTCTACCTTTTTTGCCCTCCCTCCTTTCCTCTGTCTCAAAAATTAAATATTGCCCAGTACTGCCCATGTGAAGGAAGTGAATGCTACAAGGTAAGGCTGCTGTGGAGACTGTATTTGAGCTGCTTCTCTGGGAATCAGTGAGGCATGGAGCATTCGTCTAGCTCCCAAGAAGCATAAAGAAACCAGAGATTATCAATGGCAGATGAACAAACACACACTTGAGAGAAAAGGTCCCACCTCTGAGCACCTACATCAGCCTTTAAGAGACACTACACAAACTGTGCCAGAGATGGCTGGTGTGGTAATTTAACGTGGGCTAACCTTGGGGTGGCTTTCCACAGCTTCTATGGAAGGGAGATTGCTACATGGAAGCCCATGGAGGCAGAGGCCTGCATGGAGCAGCCAGCCTGCCCTGCTCCATCTATCCACTGAGCTACGAAACACGGCTGGTACCAGCCATGCTGCAAGGATGGAGTGCCGATGGAGGGAGCATGTTGCACGTAGGGGGCTGACCTTAACCCTGCCATTAAACTGTAGGGAAATATTAATGGTCATTCCTGACTAGACAATATGTAGGCCCTTAAAATACACATAGGCAGACTCACCCCATCCAAATCTGCCCATAATACAGCCTCTAGGTGCAAATACTTCACTTACTTTGTGTTTTCCCCATACCTCCTTACCACACAGTCAGACAAGCCAGAACAACCAAAAGAGCCCCAAAACCCCAAAATATGAGAACCAACAGATATACACACTGCTTCCCTTCTTCAACCTTTTGTCTTCCTCCCCCTCACACACACTTTCCCTACTTTGCATACTGTTGCCTCCTGCCTCCCTCTTCCCATGTCAGTTGTGATCCTTGAAATGCCTCTCCTGAACCTGGGCTAGAGTGTGAGGGAACATCTTGTAAACAGCAAGATGCAAAGTAGGAGAACATCCTCTGTAACTTACTGTGCTTACTTCCCTTATATCTAATGAACACAGTCACCTCCCTACTGATCTCAGTGCTGTGGGCTGCTGAGGGTTAATGATGGCATCAACTCCTCAGCTACTGCCATTACCTGACCGCAGCACCAAAAGTGATTTATGCTGTTATTTTCTTTGGGGGTTAATTAGGGGCTCAAGAAAGTAAAGGGCTGTCAGTGCTAGCTGGAATTGGTCTAGTGCAGCCAGGGGAGAGCAGTCATCCCTCACAGAGCTCTGCCAATATATCTTCGTCCTGAACATCAATACCTGCAGCTCCCACCCCTCAGTGTAGCAGACAGCCCTCCATCCTGACCTCTCACAACCCTGTTAGTCTTGGCATAGAGAATATGCTGCTCTGCTGAGTCCTGCCATTTCCATCTGGCACCTTTCACACCCTTACTCCTCTGTTATCTTCTCCTTACCAAAGCTTGCCAATAATGCCCATTGATGGACAGGGAAAACCTGCATGGCATTCTCCCAGAGGCAAGAAAGAGGTACCTCCCGTTGGTATCTCTTATAACTGAGAAACAGCAGTTTTCCTTCCTCTAGCTGCTGTTTTCCTTCCTCTAGCTGTCCAGGGCTTGCTGGGGCCTGAGAAGCCACCACAGGCTATGGCTGCCCCTACCTCTTTCCCCAGATCCTCACGGATAACTTGCTCAATCTCCTGCCTGGTGCTCTGTGGGGCCTGGCTGTGCAGCACCTTGAGGGTGCGGGTGTACTCCTCAGGCAGGAGGTAGTCCAGCGCTCCCAGGTGCTGTCCCACCTTGATGAAGGTGCCTCGGTTGGAGCAGCACAACTCCCGGAGGCGCTCAGCAGAGCGCAGGTGCACCTGTGAAGAGACCAGAACATCAGTCAAGCCCTTCTGCTGTCTGTTACATGCACATGTCCACATATGTATCTTTTCTTGTCCAGTATTTAAGCAGACCGAGGACTTCCTTTCTTGATTCTGGGCATCACCATCTAATATGTCAGTTCAGTATTAGGACTCTGGCTAGATTTAAAGGGTCTGAACCAGACCAAGACAAGATGCTCTAGAATATAAAAGGCTCCAACGCTTGTTTGTACAGGCACCATGATCAGTAACGGCACATTAGTTTTTGGCTCATCCTTGCACAGAGTAAAAAGTCTGGCCATAGGACAGCATTGGTTTGTCACTGTGATTCACCACTATAATTCATAGCTTGGGAACCCCTTGCCAAAAGACAAAAATCATGACCACAACCATTATGTTAGACTCTTAGTGTGAGTGCAGTGAAATAAAAGGAGAAGAAAACCACAGATACCATCCCAGAAACTTCCAGGAACTTAGAAGGAGTGTCTGTTAAAAATCAAAATTACAGCTATTTATTCGGCAGTGAGGAGGACAGTATGTGGGCAGTCCTTCATCTTCCTCACCTCACTTTGACACACACAAGGGGAAATTACATCCCTCCAGTCCAGTCAGGTCTTGGGTCTTACTGCTTACATTGCCAACGAAGTCTGCAGTGACAGTGGTTTGAGCAACTAAGTGTTAGAAGACTTGCCAGCTGTGCTCACAGTGGCCAAAATGCAACTACCAAATCACAAAACCCATTGCCAATCACTTGCCTGGTCTGTATTTCAGCTCTTAAGATCCATTTTGCTCATCAAGAACAGACCAGCCACCACACCCTTCAGTGACAATGATTTATTCTGCCTTTATTACTCTCACTAGAAAAGCCTCCTGCCAAGGACACAGCTATATTGAATAATATTTAATGAACTTTATATAAGTTTACCCTGGTACATTAATAAAATCTAAACAAATCAATAACAAAAAATAACTGTGCACCCATCTCCTGTTAATGCCTGACACCTATCTGCATGAAGTCTCCTAATTCCTCTGGCTTCTGTGTCAGAAGTCATTGAAGGTCAAATCCTGTGTTTGCAGCCCTCATCTGCCCAAGATCCTGTGGTGATGGACTCCACCAAAAGCCTTGAAGTCCATTACAAAAGGAACAATACCACAATTCATGAACACCACATACACCCACGCCATTCAGGAGTTATCTTTGGTCTCTGTGCAAAGCAGTGCCATGTCACATCATGGGACAGGCTGTCTCACAGTTGGGAACGTGTCAGGGGCAGACCGAGCGCTGAGCTCCAAGTGCATGAAACAGAGGCCTAGGGGAGTGTGAGGAGAAAGCCTAATGTGCAAGTCTCACCTTCAGTGTGAGACTTGACAGTTTGATGCACACGTGCTCACACGCACACACGCATTTTCCTAGGTGGCCACATATGGACAGGTGTAACTCGCGCTAGGTGTGTGAGCTTTCCCCAGCATATTGCCAGCTCAAGAACACTCCCACATACATAGGCAGCAAATAACACCCATGAGCATGCCTCGAGTCTCCCACATCATTCTCCTGCATTTTACACTACAGCTTCGAAGCTCCTGCTGTAACAAGCCTCTGCCCTGGCTCTTTCTCTGCTCTCCTTCCCTATGTGCAGCAAGGACAAAAGCAGGCCAAAAGGGAGCAAGGAAAGGAAGCTGTGACAGAAGATGAGACAGCAAGAAAACCAGGGAGGGAGTAATGGGATGAAAGAGAAAGGGAGAGAGGGAAAGAGAAAGGGAGAGAGGGAGCCAGAGCAGCTGGGTTGTTTGTCACAACACCGGGAGTCCAGCCCATCACAGGGAAACAGCTTTTTTGCAGCTCCAGTAGTCATCCTCTACCCACTGCCTCCAGCTACGGAGGAAAACCCTTGCCAGCAGTGAAGGAGAGTGATGGCCAGCCACACCCCTCAAGGTGTTAGGCAGCCATAGCCAAAGGCATTGGCAGGAAACAGGGGCAAGGCTCTTTAGAAATGCGTCCCAAAAAACCCAGCACTGAGCTCCCAGCATTGAGCTCGGGCCAGCACAGGGCCTTGCGATCTCCCATGCCCAGCAGGAGCCCATCGAATGACTCCAGGCTGCAGCATGACTCAGGGCAGAGCAGCAGCAACCCGGGGCTGTAATGCAGTGCTGGGTGACAAGCCAAGCAGCCAGCTCAGGGTAGAGGTGCTGGCTCCAGTGCATTACCCCCACCACATGGATTGCCAAGGGAGATGGAAAAAACAGGATGGAAAACTCACGTAGCTAAAAATGCAACTGACTGTAGACACACTTGCATACAGGGTATATCTTCACATTGGTTACTGCTGAGAAAGAGGTGGAAATAGCCCCTCTTTCCTCTAGCACAAGGTGAGAGGAAATTTTGGCCCTCACAAATTTATCCACACTGTTGAGAAGCTGGTTGGCCTCATGGACACAGGAGTCCTGGCCAAGAGGGACAAGAGAATGCTTACAGAGGGCCCCAGGAACAAAATAGAACAAAACCTCCATCCTCCACAGTGCTCTCACAACTGGCTTGGCTTAAACTCCTAAGAGACAGATGCCCTGCCTGGCTGGCTGGACCAGGGAATTCCAGCTCCTGCACTTTTACAGAGACAACATGACCAAGCAACTTGTCTCAGAAGAAGTAAATCTGTAACCCTACATCTCACAAAATTCCAGTCTGCATTAGAGGCAGAAGTACAGTGAGCATGAAGCAGGACTGTGAATGCAGCTTCCAAGGACTCTTTTCTTATCAACCAGATCAGGTTTTTTAGCGGAAAACTTTCCTAATGATCTCCATTATTTTCTTTGATCTCCCCAAGATAGGTCACAGTCCAGATGCAGCACTTGTTTCTCTGACAGACTACATTCCCCCAATCACAGACAAAGTAAGAGCGTCACATTCCTACCACAGTGTCCAGTAGTGGTAGCCCCTGTTTCTGTTCTACCTTGAAGAAAATACAAGGTAAATGGAAATCCGCGGAATGGCTCAGAATTTTTCTTCAAGATACTGCTCTTTGTTGCACAAGCAATACTTCAAGACTGTTTTTATCAGAGGAAAGAGCTGGGACCAACAGCTAGTTTTACACAGACATATTTGTATGCATCACCCCTAGGAGCACACTACAAAGAAAGGAAGCATTTCATGTACCAAGGAGTATCAAGAACAAGCTTCCGTCAGAAAGCCCTTCAGGTCACAAATCCTGTCTGACTCTGTATATGGCTCTTTCCTCAGTCCACATGGGCATCTTTTTCTGTCTCAAATCCCTTCAGCAGGACAAATTCTACATTGGCCCACATGGCTATCAGACTCTTCTGCTTTACCTAAACCCTGGTTAGACTGGGATTAACACTGATTATTAAAACTGTGAAAGTAACAACTCTCCGGCATGGAGAGGAGGCACCTCTGGGATGAAGCACATGCTCAGCAAGCGGAGCTGCAAAGGGATGTTTTTTAATTTATGTTTGATGTACAAACAGACCCGGCTTCTCAGGTAATTTGGGTGCTTTTGAAGGAGCCTTTACTCACACAGATTATTGGCAAAGAACTGCTCATCAGAACATCAGATGTGCAGATGTCATAAACTGGTAGGTGCTAATCGGGTCTTCAAAATAAAGGAATTAATTTAGAAGAAAATAAATACTCAAGCCAAAATATACCAGTGAGAACTTCAGTATTTGATATGTGGTGACAGAGCTGACGGCAAAAGTACTCAGAAAGGCCACTAAAGACAGTAAAGTAAGTGATGGAAGCAACTCCTCATATGAAATCCCTCAAAAAAGCCATCCCAACTCTGCAGGGCATACTCTTAGCTAACAAAATGTGAAATGAAGATCAGGAATGCAGAGAGAACAGCCTGTCCATCACTGCTTACAATGGAGATACACTCTCCAAGACAGTATTTCAACAAAGGTGTCTCCAGAAAACACCTGGGAAACTTCAATCACATAAAAATTAGACATAAATTCAAAAAGTAGCTGAGATGCTAATAACCATAGTAAAAGGAAATATCATATTAAAACTGTTAACTTCCAGAGGACTAAAAGGGAATAAATGGTGCTCTGTTTCTAACAAAAATCCAGACTAATCTGGGAAACTATAGTCCTGCAAGCTTTCATTCTGTATCAACTAAATTATTTGAGACAATTAATTACAGAGAGTACTAAAAATCGTCTACCTAAATGTGATATGACTGATAAAAAGCCAACAGGGATTTTGAGGGGAAAAAAACATTCTTTGCCAGTCCACTAAAATACTGTGAGGCTGTTAATACAATGGCAAATAGAAAAGAGGCATTAGAAAAGAGGTGTTTATTGGGACTTTCAAGTGGCTTTCAATAAATATCCTCACAAAGAGTGAAAGGCAAACTCAGTAATTATAGGAGATACAAGAACATCACTTGTTCATTTTATCCCATTCCCAGCTCAGAAACCCAGCACTACAGACAGCAGCAATGGGAGACTCCAATTAGGACAAGGCTGCAGCATTTAGAGCTGTTTTCATCACAGTTTCATTTCAACTTCCTCTGAGCATTTTTAGACCAGATGACCTCATAGAAGCCTTGTCTATCTTAGAACCTGCATTCATTGTTACGTCCAGGGAAGATGAACTAGCACTGGAAACACTGAGAAACATGATGAAAGGGGAAGAGGTCCAGGTAGCGCACAGCAGCTCTCTACTATGAAAGGACTGACCTGCATTACCGTCAAAAACAAACAGCAGAGTGTCCCGTTACACCTGTTCTTACACCAAGGTTTAATTTTCTTGCTAGTGATCTGGCAAAGGAGAGAACAGTGCAGTGACAAAAATTCCGTGAGATGCAATAGATTATTATTCACCACTGTGGAAAAATAAGCCCTGCCAAATCCCTACCAAAGACAGGTGAAAAATCAATACACCAGGTGATGTCACCCTCAGCATAGATGGCTGCAAGGTTACACATATTGGGAGATGCGGTTTGTCCTCCCCGCACACACTGCTGGGCTCTCAATTAACTGGAGCCATCCAACACTTGCATCACATTTTTGTGGACGGCTCAGCCTGCTCAATGCACAGCGTGAGTCAAGAAAACCCAAAAAAGCTGTTTGACTGTGATAAAAAAGATTAAAATGTTTAAAATATCAAAACACTATTGCATAAATTGAATGCACAACCCCACCCTGGATTCTAGACATCCCATCACAAAAAAAAAAAGGTACATAAATAAAAAAGGACAGAGAAAGACAGGGGAAATATGGCCATGTCATATAAAAGAGTCTATTAAAAAAGAGATTTGAAATGTTAGGAGACTGTTTAGATAACAGAGTTGATGCGTAAGAGAGAAAAGTTGTATGCAATAATGAAAAAGAAAAAGCTCCCATTCTTATTTCCAACTCTCAGAAACATACAAATAATAGGGCATTCAACAAAACAACAACCATTTTTAAGTTGTTGGGTTTTTTTTACATCCCATTTTGCACAATACAGCATTAACCAGCAGCACTCACTGTCAGAGGATAGTGAAGCCAAGAGCTTAATGGAATTCAGAAAGGCTTTAGATATTTATGATAAAACAACCATACCTGATTTTATATGGAGCTTTTCATCTCTAAAAGTGCTTTACAAAGCTCTTTACAAAACTCAGGATCACTATTCCCCATTTTACAGACTCATAAGAACATTACAGGTAATAAAATGTCTAAAGGGCTTTAAACACTATTGCTCAAGGCATCAAGACAGAAATTACCCTATTGTCTGGCCACAATGAGAAAATGCAAACAGTGCACCATTAAAATCTTCAAAAAACCTATTTGGTGTATCCAGCTCCCAAATTCCAGTTAAATCTTCTGCTGAGGTCAACCTGTTTCCAAGGATCTTCCATATTCACTATATTACCCGCGAGTCAAAGGAGTTGTGATATTGGTGATAAACTCTTGCTTTCTTTCCACAGAACAGAACTGCTGCTTATGGTCTTTCATATTAAGCCTTTGGGAGGCTGTGTGCCTTCTGTGTGCCACACAGTAGGTGGGAGCATCTCAAGCACATATGCTGTCAGCCATCCTGGACAAGAACATTCTTCCAGAAATGCCTGCAGTAGGAGACTGGACTGGAAGAACCAGACTGTCCTTTGGACTCCCTACAAAGGGAAAAGAGGACATCATCACCTCTGTGGTGGGTATCCCCAAAATACAGTAAGTTGTGTAGGGAGAAAAGACGTGTCAGAGAATATAGGAAAGGAATCTGGTCAAAATCCTTTTCTTTTCCACCCCTGATGATGACAGGGCCATATGCACAGGACTAGTAAAACTGCAGAAAGAGCTTTAGATGACCCAGGACAGCACAAACCATAGAGAAATGAAAAGATGTCCACCTCAATTTAACACAGTGAGAAACTGAAATCAGTGGCCATGCCAAAAGATGTTTAGGGAGGATACGGCTACTGGTGATGTGAATAGGGTACTGGGGTGCTTTAAAAACAGCAATACGAAACGTAGAACCCATTTCAGTGACAGTGTAGTTCTGTCTAAGGGGCTGTTATCACCTCTTTCAAACTAATCAGAACAAGCATACAGTAAATATAAATTACTACAGCCTTCACTAACACTAGCAGCCTGGTAATCAAACTGACTGGCAGCAAGGATGCTGCAGGAAGACACAACTCTAAACGGAATAGTTATTGCCTGCTTTTCGTATTATCTTTCCTACTTACCTTTTACAAAAGCTCATTCCTAGGCACACTAGATATTCCCCATTCAAATGCTTCCTTATACCAATACTAACTGATCATACTGCCGATGATGGATAGATCCACGCCTTTGGAATTGGAATAAGTCCTGGTACAATGTACCTCACTACCTAATAATTTGTTATTTGTGTAAGTTACGTGTAACTTAATAAGATCCTTCAGAAATTCTGGCACAACAGTTGGTTGCCAGTGGGACAGAAAGGAAGTGAGAAAGAGAACTTTATCGCTTGGAAAGGATTAAGGATGGAGATGATCCCCCAGACTAAAGTGACAACTTCTTAGCTTCTCACTTTCACACAGAAAACAAGGAATCACACAACTAGCAGGATAGCCAGTAAACTCTGTACTAATGGAATATAGACAGTAGGCCTGCATCAGACAGCTGAAATCTGGTGTTGGTGCTGTGGCCTTGTATCAGCAGTGCTCTAGGTAGATGAAATTAAAGCAAACACATTTCACGATTCATGCGAAACTTCCCTGGAGAAGATCACAACGGACTTTTCCAAACTTAGGCCAACACATTTTACGCTGAACAGATATGCAAGCTCACACCCTCCAAGCCATCAGGACTCTGAATTTCCACATAAAAGCACACACAGATGCTGACATCCCACCTGTGCCACACATACTCCCAAGTCTTCCTGCTAAAACCCCTATTCAAAACTTGGTTCATATAGGTGACTAAAGGCTGGCCTAGCAACAAACCACTAGTGTGAGATGCCATTTGGTTCAGGAAACATTTTCACACTAGACTGAGGTCCACCTCTTTGGCCAGTCACTCCCCAAGATGCTCTGGAGAGGAGAATACAGTGTTTCTCAACTCCAGGGCAGAGCACCAGCAGTCACCTTGCTGAACCCTGCCCTTGCTGGCCGGTGCATGCAAACCAGCACTGATCGCCTGCTTGTGTTCCATCTTCCTTTTACTCCAAGCGCGGTCATTTGTGCTCTGATTATCTCTCATTACTGACGACCTTGCTGTAATGAGTTTTAATCTGCCTCGTATTAATTAGAAACATTTTCATTAGCCAGCTCAATTTTAGGTAAATAGCTAATAGAAGCAACTGAGCTGCAATTAGTTATCCGTGGGGCAGTTCAGGATAAAAATCAGAAGAGAGCAGCTGTTTCCCCTCTAGACACCTCTGTGATATAATGCACTGTTCTGTGTAAGTCTCCTGAGCCAGGAAAACAAGACGCACAGGGAAGGGCTGGTCAGAGACAGAGGGAAAATAACATGCTAAAATAACTGGGCTGTAGAACTTCTGTCTCTATAGCAGGAATCAGAGTCAAGCTGAGTTCCCTACACCCAGACTCTACCTCTGGTGAACAAGGTTCTGCTCTTGAGGCTATTTTACCCCGTGACTGTTCAAGAGGTCCTTCACACAGACTCTCTTGTGGGGCACGTATGTTATTGTGCATGGTTACTTACACAGGAGGATAAGATCAGATCAGATTTGCCCAAGACAGAAGGATCAGACCCATGTATACATAGATGTATAGTACTTGCAAAGGCAGCAAGTTCATAAAAGTGCATTCAGTGCCTTGTGGTCCTGATAGCTGGTATGCAAACAGATCTGTCCTGTGCTTCATTGCAGAGAACCCAAGAAGGATAGAAAGTAATTCAACACCACATCTGCAGAAGGCACGGAGACATTGACAGAAGCCACAATGAAATGAGGCACATGTCTTGATCCATTGATCACAGAGCCTGTAGCTCCAAATGATAATAAATTCGACACAGCATCTCTCAAAATCTGGGTAACAAAATTAATTCAGTTCAGCTTGGATCAAACCACATGGGATGCCAGTGAAAACAAGCTGAGTACTGTAAGGACACCATCTTTTAATAGACCATTGTATTTAGCTGTGGTGGGGGGTTCTCATACCCTCTCATCAGTCCTGCTAAGCCCTGTTTCATTTGATATTTTCAGTTGCTGTAAGCAACAGTATCAACCAAGATGTGTATTACACTCAGGAGTGTTCCCTAAACAGGAGCTGCTGACACACCCTGCAGAAACCGCACACTATTGACAAAATAGCAAGAGATGATGTCGTGCAGTAAAAATGACCTGAAGGGAGAACACTCCCCAGACGGCTATTTCCATGTAAGAAGACTGTGGAAAGGCAGTAGGCATGGGAAGTGAAGGGTGGTCTTGGGCCATGGGGAGGGTGGGGGGAAGAGCTCAAACAAGGCCACAGTAGGAATTAGCTGTCACTGAAGTTCATACAGATTTGGCTACATTTTCAAAGCTAAGTGAAGAATCCTTGCAGTAGGAATGAAGATGGAGATCTGACAGCCTCTTTCCTTAGTTCTCACACTGCATCCTGCAATAAAATGGAGCTGGAAAAGCCATGGACTCCACAGGAAGCCCCAACATGCAGAAGACAGACTGAAAGGCACACTGAAAGGTGAGTTTTCTAAGGATGGATGACCCAAGCACCATTGAGAAAGCTCAGCTAAGTCTTATCTAGTTCAGCAGCTGAGGGTCCAGACAGGGTAGCTTCACAGTCTGCTCTCCTACTGTGGATGTGCAGAAAACTAGGAAACACAGAGGCAGCCGTTGCAGCTGGAGGGGAGAAATCATCACATCCATTTTGTCAATGCTGAAGAATCTGGGCTGGCATTTTTCTCTTCCCAACAGTCGAATCCCACCCTACCAGCTGCACGTCACAGCTGACCTCCAGTCAGGACCCATCTGAGTCAACGTCAGGCGATTAAATCATGCAACAGCAGCTTCTCCCCCTTGTACATATGTAACTTCTCTACTGGCAGGTCACTCCAACAGCCGGGGAGCAGAGCAAGCCAGCTCCCGCTCTTACAGCCATGCCGACACACACCAGCGTTCAGCTTGGTGAAAGACCCCAGAAAGAAGAGTTTCTATTACAGTGTCTCTAAAGAGAGTATAGCCCATTACCAAACTGACAGAGGCAGATTCCTTTCCCCTTCTTTAATCTGAGAAGCTCTGACCTTTAAAGTACAGACCTCTTCCCACAGGAACAGGATGCCTGACGAGGAAAGAGACAGTAACATGAAATACCTAGAAATGATTAAATTGGATTGACGAGGAAGTCAGGAAAGGTAACAACCATGGGATTACACTGTCAATTCCAAAAAACTGCAGTGACTGTCATAGCACCACATCCAACAGAGAGAGTGGCTGCAGTGCCAATAAGTCATCACCAATGGCAAAGTGCAGTTCTATGTTTAAAAAAGTGCTTGTGTTAAAAAAGAAAAAAAAAACCCCGAGGAATGTCCCTTTGTTACTCAGCAGGTCTGCACCCTTCTAGATATCTGTCAGAGTTGCTGACTTCAGTGAAAAAAAATATATATAAATAACTTCAGCTTTTTCATCTAGTTGACACCACACAGCTCCACATCAAGAAAGGCAGCTGGTGTCTATTAGCATCCGATCAGTGTTATCAGTATGGGAGACTGAGCTGGTGTCTTTTCTGATTCATACACCACAGACCTGTTAAACAGCAATTAGAAAGTCCAGTCCTTCCTTGCAGCCACTCCTATGCTTTCTCACTGAAAACAACAGGTTTCTGCATGTGTCAGTGGAAGCAGAATTTCTTCCAACTCGGCTTATGTGGGTGCCAGTGAAGGTAGCATTTGGTCTACTGAATCTTTATGGCTGCTAGGAACACAAGGAAGAGAGAGAACCTATATTGGCTATGAGAGTGCCACTTTAAAAGAGCATGAGATAGCAATTTAATGAAGTAAAACATGAATATCTGACATGGCACCAAACTGAGATGAACAAAAGAAGAGCCCAGGTGAGGCCACATGTTATCCAGAGTAGATTACTTTTGCTCCCACAATAAGCAGAAGGAATTACCTCCAGCAGTACCCAAGGCAATTGCCTTTACTGCAGCTGGTATCACAATGAACAATATTGTACGTGCCTCCCCTGCACTTGGCTGTGGCTCACCAGGGTTGTGAAGGGAATAAAACTGAGATCATCTCTATATACAATTACATATTCAGTATTTCTCCATCAACAGGCTAGTCAAAGATAGCTAATGTTTGACCTCGGCTAGAAGGCAAATAGTGAACTCAAGACAAAAGGTATTGGTGCAAAACCTGACAGAACAATAATACTGACAAAGACCCTCCAAAGAATCAGATCTTGCTGGCCAAGTAAAATCACTGTGTATGTTCCCAAAGACAACATTTGCACGGCAAAAAAAAAAGGACCATAAAGAATTTGCACAACACAAATAGATGGACATAGATGGACATGAAGCAAAGAAACTAAAGCACATGCTAGTAATCCAAAACTAATACTATCTACGACTTCTAGCCTCAAATATTTAATATTAAAGCATTTACATACTCCACACAGAGATCCCATAAAGAAGAATGAAGTTACAGTGAAACTGGGAGTTGATGTCAACAGGTAGGAGAAGATTGAAAATGACATAAACATGGTCTTGATTCGGTCTCTGGAAAAGAACGGAGCTTCCCTCTTCTCTCATTAAGGAGATCATGGCATGAATGGGGGCTGTATATTGATTACCTCTGAAGATTTGCTCCTTTTCTGGACAGAGACAGGGTGCTGCAGGGACAAACACTTGGCTGGAGATGGTAAGAAGCAACTCAGTCCCAGCTACAGAGATCCTTTGATCTGTAGTTGGCTGTAGTTTCCTGACAACTTGAGAGAGACATCAAGGCAAAGCTGAGAACATGAACAGACCTCATTCAGGAGCTTTTTAAAATCTATATTATTTCTATTTGGAAGCCTCTAATTGACTCCCTCTTAACAGTTTGCTCATCAGCACCTGGCATTCACTAGCACCCCACAGTAGCCAGTCAGCCACAAGATACATACCTAACTGCCTCTCTGAAAGCACAATTACCAAGTCTGCATGGATTGCTGTTCAGACTACTCATACACTGCATGCGCTTTTAAACAGCAGTGAGAAATATAGGTATTTCAAAGTCCTCCTCCTCTGATCATTGACAGAATGGTTCAGTCACAGGGAGAGGTGCCTCAATCCCCTCTACTATGGGAAAGCAGACATGTTTGGGCCACATCACAACATCTCCCAGAGAGTACCCCATAAGAATAATTTGGAGCAGATAGTCTGCAACTTCCAGAGGAACACAAGCATACTGGCCACTTGGAATTCAACCAGCACATTAGTTTGGCCTCCCCGACACAGAAAATCCTTAGTGGCAATAAAGAAGCCCAAATAACGACTTTGTATCTTGTTCTAAAATCCATAAAATTCACAAGCCCAGCATTCTTCACTTCAAGTCTTCATGATGCTGCTCAACCATGACCCAGATAGAAGATGCTGGTCCAATACAACCATGAAGACCTCCCCTCCATATGGCAATGTCCAGACTCTAGCTCATTTTGGAACATAATGTTGGGAAACCGAAAGCTCAATAAAAGCAAGCTTGGAAACCCATTCTATACTCTAGTCGTAGTTTTTCAAATCCCCCATCTCTAAGAAAAAATCTGTTAGCTTACAGAGAAGCATGTGTTTCTAGCAGTTATATGGGAGCTGTTAGATTTTACTGTTCAGTTGCCTGAAAGAAAAAAAAAGAAATCCCCTCTGTTGGCCTATTAATCTGTCATAACGAGATTCTTCATAATTAGTTTGTCCCTAACAGTTGCTTTGTAATGGTAGCAAAAGAATATTTCAGGAATGGCAATTACCTCTGGTGTCAAAATGATGAGGAAAACAAATGTTCAACCATCAACAAAATGCAATGCCTTTTCCACTCCCACCTGATGGTGGGTGACAGCATTGCACATCAGAATTACAGTGCGGTTAACTACTAGGCATGTTGCTATTGAGAATTCATTTCCTCTCTTGAGAAGAAATTTGTTGAGCAATGCAGGTGGAAGGAGGGGCATCTGTCACTGGGATGGGGATCCTGTGGGTAAATGGCTTTACCAATACATTGCTTCTTCTTTAATTTACTACACTTATGTCCAACAATTATAAGCAGCGAACACTGTTTAAAGGAACTTTCCTTTATTAGCTACACAGACACCCCACCATTTCAAAGATTTTGCAGGACAGAGCTTGACCTTTTTATTGTTACTTTATTTAAATTTAGTATCTTTCAAATAAAATTCACATGGCTGCATTAGTTGCTTCACTCTATCCATACTGATAGGAAATATAGTGGGTTTCTAGGCTGTCTGTAAATGGAGGAGTTCCTTGGGCAGTGAGCTCAATGGATTTCAGCATGTTGTGGAACCTGACATCTGACTATCTCTGGAGTGAGATTTACAGGAATGAAACTAAGGCACACCAGTATGGAACTCATCTTCTCAGATGAGGACCAAGCTGTGCTAGAGCTGGGAATCCTACTCCAGAGTGGGAATGGGAAGGGGAAACCTGCTGGTTTGGCTGCCATTGACACAAGTGTGCAAAGCTGCAGACTGGGAGAGCTGTCCTTCCTGGGTTTGGCAATGTATCCTCCCAGCACCTGAGTCTCAGTTCTCAGAAAATTAAGCTTGTGGAAAATCTTTCCTATGTGAGTTACCAAGAAATGTGAGGCCAGGTCGGGTAAGCCTGTATGCAATGTCCCAGCAGCACAGGGGCCAGGGAGGTAGCAGCCAGGGCCAAGACATCAGTGGGCAGAGGTAAGAGCAGAGCTGGAGCAGGCAGGAAGCTGATTCAGGCCTGGTACAGGATGGCAGTACAAGTGAACAGAGAGCTCAGCTGTGCAGGGCCAGTGTTGGAAGCTGCATGCATTCAGATGCAGATACCCCAGGAGAGATGCATGCATGAAGCTGCTTCTGCATGCATTTTGCTCAGTACTTAACTACATTACCAAACACTACCCTAAAATCAAAACACAGGTTTAAAAGAATCAAACATCTCCCTCACTTTTGGTACAGATTCAGTCCACTGTGGGAAGAGTGGAAGTCAAAGAAGGTTGCAGAGGATATACCCTGCCAGTCAGGATGGCAGGAGCTGGTATTGCTCTTGGGAGCCCCTCACACGCAGCAGATCGCAGTCAACTCTTGTCTTCAAGCACACAGTCCTGAACTAGCACCAGCTCAGAGTGAGGAAAGTGCAGTTCCAGCTAACAACCTTGATGTTTCTCAATCTCCATCACTCAGGAGCCATCATTCCAATTCAACATTCCCCAGTCAAGGATCACCACTTTGTATATCGGCACAGAATAACTCCCAATTCAGACTGACACATCAAAACCTGAGCTTACTGCAAGAAATAGAAGCAGGGAAGTTGTCCTGGAGAGGAAGAAGAGAGACAGAGCAGGTGATACCAGGACACTGCAGAGATGAAACAACTCCTACCAGGCTCTGGAAATGCCCAGCTGTGCTGCTTGTCTGTGAATGCAAAGGAAAGGGCCTGAGGGAGAAAAGCATATCTTCCCTACTTCTCTTCACACACCCGTCCTATGATAAACAAAGCCTGCTGCCCTTCAGCAGTTCTGTAAAAAACAACTTGTGTTCAGAAAAGCCCTACAATAACAAACAGGCTGCACAGTTACAGAGTTCACAGGCAACTCAAAATGAGTACATTTTCAAACAAAGACTGCACAGGCAGTAAAGACATTTTACGACATGGGGTTTTTTTGAAAAGCAATTCTGCTAGTGACCTTTTCAGTGAATTTACCTCTAAATTCAGCAAAACTAGCAACATAGGAAACGGATCCAGGCTTGGCAGAAGGCATTTAATAAAATACTGGGCAGGTTCATACATGTGCAAGCTCACATGCAAATTCCTTGTTAAAGTGGAGCTCGGAATAGAGTGGAGGTTTCATAAAGATGACCCTTGTTTACCTGCTGGCTGTGGCCCTCTTCCATGTCACATTGGCTCAGTACACTGACAAGAAAAAGTTGTTACTGGTGTCAGACCTGCCAAAATGATGCGACTGCAGAGGAAGGAGCAGCAAGCTGCTCTGAATGGTGCACCATCAGCAGAACTTGCAGCCACTGAGACAGAACTCTCAAACCAAAAAAGACACTAGTAAACAAAAAACCCAATGAAAATAAAGACACCCCAAGCCAGTTCTATAGGACCAAAAGTAGGCTTAACTAGTGTGGCAGTGAATGTAATTACCATCTTGGACTGACTCTTCCAAAGCCATCTCTGAACCTTTGACTCTGTTCAAAAGTGGCTACTTCACTATAAGCACTCCCATCTGAACAAACTGGCACGTGTCTAAGGCAAACAGATGAGTCTGTCCAGATGTACGAAAATGCACATTTCTAGGCAGAGCACCTTAACATTCTAGTAAGTAAAGCAAGGGATAGCTTTAAAACCTGACATCGAACAATACTTTTTGGTTTATTCCTAGAACTAAACCATCAACTACTTCAGTTCAAGAGAAACATAGCTTCCTTTTTTCCTAGTCCACAGGGCTTCCTCAGGCCTGACAGAGCCCTGCCTGGCCCTGGGGCACCAGATAGAAGAATACAGCAGTTCCTTTCAGGGACACCTTTCCCTCAAGTATGCAAACAGGGTAGCCCCCACATACGTTTAAAGGATTTGCCTGGAACCCGCTAAGATGCCTCCCACATTCCAAACAAGTCCAGAGGAGTGTTTGCAAGATACCACCTACCACAGCAATTCCCTCACGACTGACCTAACGGACTAAATGAAGATACTTGCTTGACAGGTAAGGTAATCGTGAGCTGCCTTCCAGCACATTCTTTTATCAGATCCACTTTGGGGAGAATGTGAGAAGGTCATTGGTTTAACAGAGCAAATCTACAATATACAGTCCTGCTCTGAAATTCCAACCTGGCCTGATACATGAAATATTCTCTGCATGCCACCAATTCTCTTCATCCCTGGTTTTACACCTAATTTGTACTCCTAATTTGGAGTCCTTCAAGATAGTGTTTCACTGCAAGCTAACTACAAGAACCTTAGAAAAGGGAATAGAATCCACAACATGGGTCTTTCCAAGGATTCACAGGGCAAAGAAAACAACACTTTAGAAGTCCACTTTGACACTGCAACTATATGTCACTATCCCCAAACGAAACTTTTCGGTATCTATTCTTCCTAGTCCCAGATAAGATTATTGTACTCTCAAGACAGCTGTCTTCCTGTTCTTAAAATAGGTTAAGTACTGGCTACCTGTCAGCTCTACTGATTTTACAGGTGGCCTCCAACAACCATATGGGCGATTCCCTTAAAAGTTTGACTCAATGATCTTTGTGGATCCCTTCCAACTTAGAATATTCTGTAATTCTGTGTTCTCTGAACCATATAAACTGGTCAGTAGTTCACAGCTACACAGTCCTTCATTGAGAAAACGTCCCTATTCGGGGCCTGATCCAATGTCAATGGGATCAGTGTTAAGTCACTTACAGTGGCATCCTAATTAATTTCCACTTTTTGTCTCCTCTCTTTACACAGACCTTCAGCCTCTGAAAAATTCCATGTTCACATCTATTTGCGCCACTCACATCTAGGGTGGAAATCTAGGCAAATCAACCATGACCATGAGCTCTTCAGGGAAGATACCATCTCTTGCCATACCTCTTGACTTTGCACTGCTGAGTGTTCATTTCACACTGGGACTCAAGGCATAGTCCAAACACTAAATAAAGCATGATTATTTCTCCACTTCTCATTTGTTCCTTTTATAATGTTTCTTGAGACGCAAGCTCCTTGCAGCCTGCATCCTTCAAGGGCTTCCTCATGGTTTCCTCCCTCTACCAGATGAGATCTTCTTCAGATTCTACTCTGGCTACTATGTACCTCTCCGGCAGCTCTAAGAAGCAATGTGATCAGGTCCTGAGGGACTCAAATGAAAAGGGATAGCCCCACCTGGAGGAGAGACAGCTAAATGCTCCCCAGGCACACTGTGTCACTCCTGCTGGGAAGCTTAGAGAGAAGCTCAGGGAAGGCAAGTGCCTGACAACTCACACTCATGCTCCTGGGAGCACAGCACTTCAGTGACAAGTGCGCACAGCCAGGAAAAAAGAGGCAATAAATGAGGCACTGCCTCCTTCCCCTCACTTATCTCCTTCTTTCTCTTTCAAAAATGTCACAATAGATGGTCCATTTCTCTGAATACATCACTGCAGATGACTGAAGAACATCTAGTTTCACAGGCACAGATCCCTCAAAAAATGGACCTTCCTAATGCTACAAAATTAAAACGTAGAGATGCTATGGCCAGAGCGTTCAGCTGACACCACTCCAGAAAGCACAAGGAGGAAAAGGAAGTGTCTTACGATTATAAGATTTATTTTACAGCTTGTTACGTGACTTCAGTGCAAAGCTTTCATGGTTTATGTGTTGGCAGGAAGTTTGCTAGACAGCAGTGCTCAAATGTAGAGCCATCAAGCCACCAGCTGGCCCTGATAGTAGCTTTTTTAGACTGCATTAGTGTCGACCATGCCTTTTAGATGAAGAGATATCCTAGGGAGCACATAATAGGGCAACCAAACATGATCAGCTCAGGGACTGTGGATGGGCTCTGAAGCTCTTCACCTCTCTATTACTGGCTCCCATTTAGTTTGGTGACAGAAAGTCACTGCCACCTAATGGTTATTTCATGTCTCATAGGGAAGTTCATTTGCTTCTCACCTCAGTTCATGCGAGGCTGAAGCACAAGTAGACCCACCACTGCACACACTGGATGTGGTACAGAACAGCCCACAGTCCCCATTCACAGCTGCCTTTTTGAAGGAATGCCATGAAGAGCTCCTGAGGACTTCTCTCTGCAGATGCAGTCCACCTCCATCAGGAAGAAACTATTTTAGGACATTGCTTAATATTTAAGGCACACTGTGTTACTGAATCACAAGGGAAGTCCACAGACAAGCTATTTCATTGGTCTGAACTATCCAGAAACTGCAGATTATTTTTGAAAACACACACATATGCACATTCATTACTGTTCTTTACAAGATCCTTCAGTTGGGCAACTTGACTGTGAGACAAAACTAATTTTGAAAACACCCACTCCACTGTGAAAAGCAAACATAGCAAAGCCAGGAAGAGCCTCCGAGGAGCAAGAAATCGTATTCTGTATAACAATGGCACAAGGTTACGCTTTCCAAATATTTGCCCAGGTACTGACAGCCCAATAACCATAAGTTTGAACGAAGAGAACATCCTCATTCTGCCCTCAAAAGCAGGACATTCAATTAACCTACCCAAATGGCTTTCCCTGACAAAGCAATTTTGTAGCCAACAAAGTTAATTCAAGAATGGATTCCCACTGTCTTCTGAGATAACCTGACCACAGATCCTTTTTCTCCTTGCTGTCTCCTCTTCATTACAAAAAAACAAAACTCACAGAAGCAACCTTTTGTCTTACAGAGGAAAACAACAAAAAGATGTCCTGCTCAAGATTTTCAATTGTGGCCACTTGTGCCAAAATCTGCAAGACAACTGACCCATTGCCATCCTCTTACTATATTGACAACTCAGAATTCCATTGATACCAGCCCTTAAACAAACTGCATGTTGTGACACACCTCCTGACTGATAGCAGGATCAACAGAAATTGATGCCAGCAATGTAGGAAGTGTCAGCCAAGACATCCAGATGCTACACTGAGAGAAACACCACTGGAAATGTCACATGGTAGGCTGACTTGATACTGAGGAGACAAACACTGCGAAGGGCCAACACTCAAGGAGGCAGAAGAATGTCAGAGAAATGTAGCCTCCTACAGAATAAAACTGTTTTGAAAACAAAAGGTAAGGAATGGCACAGAGCAGGCTGCCCTCCTTCTTCTTCCAGTGCAAGCAGGAGCAGAAATGAAAAGAAATGCCCAAGCTTACATGTGCAAAGATGTCCAGAATCATTTAATGAAACAGACAGGAAGTGAAGAAAGGTCATACCTCCCCTAATGCTCCAGATACAAGACCTACAGACATACAATGTCTTGGGGCCAACCATGGCTACCACTGGCCTTGACATCAGTACACTGGCATCACAGGCAGGAAAAGGGTCCACAAACCAGGAAAGGACCCCTAATTTAAGAGAAAGATCAAGTTTCCAATCTGGTCAAGCCACCAGTGGTGAGATGAAGCAACCACTGGGAAGGACATAAAGCCCAAGCACATAAGCAGGTTCATCTCTGCTACAGGCAGGGGCAAGGAATGAAAAATGGCTGTTGCTGAGGAATGGCTATGAGTGCCATCTGGTAAGTGGATTCTCGTATCTCCTAGTTGACAGGAGATCCAGGGAGAGGCAAACTAACCTCAGGACACAGTCAATTCCCATCTACTGCTTGCTGCCTCATGAAAAGTATTAAACACCCCCAATCTTCTGGCCATAAAAAAGTGCTGAGAACTGAGGGGCTTAGATTACGAGCATCAAAAGTGGTCCACAAGGAATAGAAATATATAGTAAAACTGAAGATAATTCCTTGGAGCTAAGCAGGAACCTGACTAAAAGTCCCTGGGGAACCCATTTCCTTCTTAATCTGCTTTGCATTTAATTGTTTCCTAATGACTCTGTCCCTGTTTGGCCCCAGTAGGCTCAGGGACTGGTGCTGGCACTGAAGCTTCCCATCTCTCATGCAAGGCCATGGGTAATTTAGAGACTCCAGTTTAATGTTTCACTGGGAATCCATGGAGAACAAGTGAGGCATTATTTGCACTGGAGTAGCATCACCAGTATGCTGAGTACCAGGAGGAGATCCACAGAGAAAAGCGTTTTTCTACTCCCAGCTGCAAGCACCTCACAGACATATATGCAGGGGTGCCCCCACACTGGAGAGAGGCACAACAACCGCATTCAGACCTTCTGGCACTATCAGCATGGTCACCAAATCTCACACACTCACACACACATAAAGATACACCCTGCCTCAGAGAATCTCTCTTCTAAGCACAGTACCAAAATTGCATCTGGAAATCAGCAGCCAATTTATACACATGCTTAAAAGAAAATTACGAACGCTCAGTTTATAAAGAAGACGCTAAGCTGGCCTCACTAGAAGTACAGAAACAGAGTACGATGAAGGGCTGAGAGTACCAGAGATCTATCCAGGGCAGAAGCTAGTAGAAGCAACATCTGGCTAAGTATCGTTAAAACACAACACTTATTTGGGAGGGGCATTCCTATCCTCCTAGCCCCATCCAGTGACTAATCTTAAGTACCAATTCCAATGGGGCAACTTCTTACAAGTCATTCTGAGCTAGTACAAGACCAACAAAATCAGCTGCCACAGAGAGTTAAAAGAGCTGCAAGGTGGTAAAGACTTGGTTGCCATCCACTTAAAACTGCACTGAGATAAACAGTTTGGTGTGCAATTTCCCAGGTCCAAAGTATCTCCCATGCCAAACGGATGCTTCACTGGCACAAGCTTTACACAAATGTTGCTGAGGAACCCACAAGTGCTGTTCCTGCCAGGCTCAGTGGTGGCACTCCATAACACCTATCAACAGCAGGACAGGCCTCCACTGGTCAACAAGTTTCACCGACTCATGCTATGCCTGTGCTGACTTCCTATCTCCCACCTCATGCCCCTCAATGCAGCCAAAGGCTAGTGCTGCCCATGCTGGCATGCTGTGCTTGCCACTGGCTCAGCCACACGCAGGGGCTGACTCAGCTAGTCTTGGCTGCCAAGCAGGGAGTCCACAGCTCTATGCAATGCTAGCAAACAGGGCCCTTTCTGGCTGTTTGGGGCATGGATTGACAAACCATCAAAATCTGCATGACAGAGGTTAATGAAACCATGGAGATACATGGCAAAAGGTGAGCAATTTGCAACAGCAGCTGCAAATTCTGCCAAATGATAAGCTGTCCACAGCACTGATAACTCCACAACTCGGGTGTTGCTCAAGGAAGCTACAAGCAGCCCTTCTGCAAACCAGATTTCAAAGGTACAGGACAGAGACATGGGCAGATGGACAGTAAAGCTCCAGACTCCAACACACCTATCTCCAGTTTATGCCAGGGCATCAGTGCCACTCACCTGGGATGGGGAGCTAACACACAATAGCTTAGCATCTTTAGACAGGAGAGGATGAAAACAAGCCTAAGGAAGCCATTCTGGAAACCATTCCAAATACACTAAGACCATACTGATGATGTGAATTTTCTGCCAGAGGAATACTAAAGCATGCTGGAGTCCAATGTCACTGATTTCTACCTTACTCAAGGCTGTTTCCAGCTTTACAGTCCTTCCAGTCTGAGAATCCCTGGAGAGCACCACTCCATGCATTATAACCACATCAGTGGTCTAAATCCTACATGCACCAAGAAGAAAAAGGAGGCTAAAGACCTTACTTCAAACATACTATGCAGACTGGCCTAATTTGGCACAAGCTGTACTTCCCATTCCAAAGAGGCCTTGAACTGGAATAGCAGAGAAACCCTGGCTAACATACATCACAAGCACCCAACTAAAACCAGGTGTCATTCACAGGTCAATGAACTATACGGCTATAGGCTGGAATGAAAGGTACAGCACAAGACTTGAGAGGAGCAGTGGGGGTACTTGTCTTCCTTCTCACTAGAAATTCTTTTGCTATTATTGTTAATTACTGATATCAAAACACAACAGTGTGTTTTGCAATGAGATGCACGCTTCTTTGCACAATTCCCATTTCCTCAGAGGTCTGCAAGTCTGATTCATCTCTATTATTTCCTTTTCAACGCACTCCGTTTACTTAAATCCCTCAGCCTTCATGTTATGGCCATTACCAAACAATAAGCAGAGTAAGAAAGCACTGCCAGGCCACTCTCAGCAGCTGACCTCCACACAACCAGTCCGGGCAGCAGAGATCCGGTAGCAGAGCCCAAATGCACACACCAAGGACTTGAGTCTCTACTGGACTTAAGTGAGCACTGAATGCATATGGCTACTTCTGACAAAGGACCTTCTCCATTGGGCAATGCAAGTCCTGCAAGATGCTTCTCTAATATGGGGCTGTTACCTAATACTGCTGTTAACAATCTGGTAGAAAGCATATTGAATTATTAAGCTGACAGCTTTACGGCAATGGCTTTGGCAACACACCTGTGCCTCGCAGTTTCCAAGGAATGCAGTTCAGTGCTATTACCCACCTGTGATTTGAGGAATTCATACTCCTCTGATCCGTATGGGACACTCCGAAGAGAGGTGAGGTAGTCATAGGTGATAACAGCCGTCTGCAAATGAAACCAGAAATGCTGAGCAAGCTCTGCAGTTATCAAAATAGTAAGACTTCTGTTAAAGAGAATGTATATACCTTAGGCTTCAAAGTTTAGGCTCCACAGTGAAGCCTATGGCAACAGACTCATTAATAAATTAAATTATTTTAATTTCAATGAACACATATAAAAAGAAGTGCAGGGGCCCCACTGATATGTAGCTATTAAAAATAAGCACCACTTGGCACTCCTATACCATCTTCTATTTGAGATGCTCAAAGCATTTCCCTAATCTCTGTACAGCACCTTGCACAGCAGACTCCCAGCTTCAGTCAGCCATCTGGGACTTCCACAATAGGGTCTGCTGCTAGTAACAGAGGCCATCCAGACTCTGTTTGCACCCCATCAGTTATCCCACACTTCATCTTCACACCTCCAAACTGCCTAACCTGCTTGCCCTGGGTAGAAGCTCAGCAGGTAAGAGTGACCAAAGAGAAAATCATATATTAGCACAAGCAGCAGTACTTTTGGGGATATTCAACTGCACAAAGGACTATGGGGCCAAAGGGTAATTACAATTACATACAATTACATTACAAATACCCAATTACAAAACCAGGATATGGGATCCAGCTAAAGCCTGGTAGTTAGACATTGCCATGGACAATGGAATTAAATTAAGTGCCTTAATGATTTCTGAAAATAGATCTAGGGTATTTCACAATTCCTATCACTAAAGTTCCTCTCTTTCCACAGTCAGAACATCAGTGAATGGAAGAGAAACATACAGGTCATGTTTGGAGGGAGAGAAGGGGACATACACCTAGAGGAGCCTGTCCACTAACGTGCCATTTGAACTTCAAGATCATTGCCATGAAGAACCACTTGCGTAACTTCCACTGAAAGTCAGTTTTCCTAAAATCTCCCTACTGAAGGGGTAGCATTCCATTCTGGCAGAGGATACTCTCCTCACCTTTCACCATAAACATGCCCAGGAAGGGCACGAAGTACAGTCGACATATCATGAAAACCAGGGAGGCAAGGGAATCAAACCCGGCTTGAGACAAAGCCAGCAGAACAGACAATAGGGAAAGAGTCAAAAGCTCAGAAATGCATCCAAGAGTGGACCAAGCTGGGAATCAGTAACAAACAGACACACTCCCTCCTTGTGGAGGTTAGGTTTCTTATGTTTCCTGTTTTCCAAATTGTAAACTGAGCACAGCAATTTTTTTTCTGGCTTTTCAGGCTCTCTTGCCCCTGATGAACTCAGGAGCTGCTCAGCTACAGAGACCATTCAGAAGAAAAATTTTTCAAAGGATCTTCACAACCTCAAAGAACAACTTTGAAGTGGAGGGAGGTTCAAATCAGTCTTGCATGAAGGCTTGAGTTGGTTCTTATTTTATCTCTGGTCCATGAGGGTAATTATCACCTCCAACTCAAAAAGAAGCAGCTAACAGATTGGCCTGTATTACAGAGGAAGAGGGAATTAATTAAGCGGTTGCTAATTACACTGTAATCTTAAACACTAAATTAATATTATGATGATCCTGATAGGCAACTCTGACATTGCCAAATCCCTCCCAGTGTCTAGCTATTGCACAGAATGTTCCTTCCACATAACCAAAACAACTGGTATACTCTCAAAAGAATATGGCAAATGCACAACGGCTCTGCCAGGTTTCTAATTTTACCAGAATACAGAAACTCTCTGCAGTGTGATGCTGCCCACGCCACTGACTTCGTTCTCATGCAAGACTAGTGCTGTCATTCACATTACAGTGTGAGACTGAAGCTCAGAATTATAAAAAGATATACAAAATCAACCAGTCCCTCCCTTTACAAATGACAGATTACTTTCACTGAGCTTGCATCCTGTCCAGTGTTAAATGTCCCACTTGGTATCAATGAATTCTCAACACTGTACACTCTTCCACTGCTCCTAAACCCATCCTCAGATCTTACCAAGTCATGGTACAATGTTTTGCCTGAATAGCTGTCTACCCATACATAAGCAAGAGCCAGTTCCCTAAACAGAGGCTTGAAAAGAAATTTTCTGCTAGTGAGCTTCATCAGGTTTCTTGAGGAGTCTGCAAAGAACTACTGAACAAACATGATTAAAATACAACCACACTCAAATCTCTCTAATCAAACTCAGATGAAATCTGTCCAGAGTCTCATAGTTGTAAGTCAGGTTCCTTGATCCCCATGTGTTCTTTTCTCCAGGCTTCTCCTTTGTTGTGTTTGCCCCACCGTAACTTGTCTTAAGGTCTTGTGTCTGCTGCTGCTGAACTTATTAGCTCTTAAGAATTGCAGTCTCTTCATTACAGTCCGAATTTTGCCTGGCTATGGTTCAATGATGGAATCAAGTATCCAGGTAAGAAGCCAGGGCAGGGCTAGATTGAAGGACAGCTACTCTAGGTCCATGTAGATGTCACCAATATCCAAAATCACTTGTTTGCTAGAGACTTATCTCTCATTTACAAAAAGAACCATCCCAAAGCTGAGCTTCTTAAAAGTGAACATGTCTGCTCTATTGGCTTCACCTGGTCCATGGCTAAGGAATGAGAGCAGTTCAGGCTGCCTGGGCTCAGATGAGAGCTGACTTCTGACTGTCCAACAAGGAGCAGGGAAGCCAGAGGTCACTGGTGCAGCAAGACCAAAGAATTTCTCAGAAGCAACTCAAACACACGCAGTCATATATACCACAGGAAAGAGAATTCAAAAAGAGACAGAAGATTCTTTTATAAAAATATACACACAGATTTAAACACATGCTGCCATCACCTACAGAAGACTGAGCACTGGTAACTTGGTTTTGGGGGTCACTGCTTGCAGCTACGGGTGCAGAACCCTCTAATGCATTTAAGAGCAGGACCAGTGAAGCGCTTTACAGCCAACGACTTGCGACCTCCCTGAAGGCAAAGAACATGAAAGTCAAGCATGTCTGTGATTTGCCAGCATCTAAAGCAAAGAATATTTCCTTTCCCCTACTTCCTATTCTTCAGGAAAGTAATCTCTCACCATCACTCAAAACACAGACCAACTGCACAGCCTCATCACTGGAACTTCCCACTTATTTTTGTCTTAAATAGTAGATTACCACAAAAACAGTGGCTTAAGAAAGACTGAGAAACACTGGTCAAGCAGGCAGAACTCAAGGGCAGATTGGAGAACCCAAACACCCTGAATAACATTCTCCTCCAGCCACAAGAAGCTGCATTCCCTCTCCATGCCTCAATTTCCTGTGCTTTAAAATGGAAAGAGCTGCTCCCTGCCACCAGGCAGCACTACCTTATGGTCAGGGACAGAGAATGAAGCTTAGCACTTATTAAGTAAGAAGGAAAGATTACAGTTTGTATTTCTATCTTCACCCTTTCAAAATAAACATTCATTTTTCACAACAGTTTATGATGCTGCATGCACATGGCACCTGAGCCAACCCACGGAGCTTGTTTCTTATTCCATCTGCCCTCAGGAGCTGACTCCCTGTAAAACTCATTAATGAAGTGCTTAAGTCACAGAAAATGCAGACAGACAGCTGCTTACCACTGGGGGTCTGTAAATGATGGAGATTGTGGCCTGAAGTGACAGATGTATAATACAAGTGAGGTACAGGGAGACTGATACCTCCTCCAGAGTCTCTGCTCTCCATGTTCCTGGCTGCTCATGGATTCATCAGTGAGCATCCTCAAGGAGAAAGCAGCAGTCTCCATTCCCAGTTTTCTGAGAAGTATCAGTGATGCTAGGCAGATATAGCATTCATTTTAAAAATCTGGAAACCACTCCAATCTCGGAAGTATGTAATCACCCATCCTCACTTTACTCTTGCTTTGAGAATGATCCTCAAAACACCAGTCCTTCTCTCCCCAGATCTCACACCAAGGGTCATAGGGCAATGGCTACCCTAGTTTATCAATACAACCAAGATCCTTATAACAAGATGTAAGAATGGCATATGCAGAGAAGAGGGTTTGAACTAAGTCACTCTCAAAAGGCAGCAGGACACTGCACCTGGGTAACTGACCTTGAAGGGTGGCTGATGAAAATGTGGGCCCAAAGTGAGCCCTTGCTCTGAAGGTCCCACCCTATCCAGGGAAGCGGAGCCAGCTCTCTGCAGCTCAGTATCTCCATTTTTCTCTTTCCAAAATGCGCTAACAACAACTGTATTCCTTATATCCTTTCACCTCCTTTCTCCACATTGTGTCAAGAACCTGAAGAGCTCCCCATGGACCTTCTAATTTCCTGAGCCAGCTACCAACTGAAAACGCAGACAGGGAATGCAGAAAATCCCAAGTTCTTGTGAACTTCAATTCCCTTACCCATCTAGGAATCTTCCTGCACATTACTACGGTAGAACTTACTGTGGCAATGGCTCGGCCCACACGAACAACTCCAAAATCATTAGGATCCAGGAACTTGTTTCCATACAGATAGATGCCAGAAGCAGCTGCTGTCAATGAGGCAAATTTCAAGGCCCTTAGTGCCATGACTGATGAACCCTGCCAAGACACAAAACAGCAACTGTAACATCTGATAAGGATTTAGTGATCTGATGCCTACAGCCCCAGAGGACCCAACAATCCAAGTTTTAGTTGCTTCTTTCCCAATGACACACTGCTAGCACTGCCCCCAGCCAAGAGCTCATGCAATCATCCAGCAACTGAGGATAAGTTGCTCATTTCTATTCCTAACTCAAAAGTGTCTACGGGCCACAAATCCAGAAGTAACTCACTGCTAGACCTTGCATATGTGCAACAAAACATTTGTTCAGGATCCTAAAGGCTTTTCAAGGAGACACAACAGGTGGACAGAGAGAAGGAAGCATGAGATCACCAAAAGTCAATTCTGATCCTAGCAACAGGCACTTCTTCAACATAAACTTTTGAAGATAACACAGTGTAGGCAGATTGTAAGGGGACAACAGAAGATATTAAAAAACAGGGTTTAAAAAGAGCTCTTGCAACATCAGGAGCACCCAAAGCTTGTTACAAACTCTACCAGACTAGGTCTAAAAGTTCCACACTGATGAGTGGTCTAGGAAGAGGCAATGCATCCCAGGGGGTTGTATGCCACTCCAGCAGTCAGTGTCAGACAACCAGGGAGAATGCAGGGGATGGGGGACCTGATCAGACTGACCAAGTGAGATTTGTTTTCCCATTATCACCATCCCATTCAGTGCCAGACAAGGACCGTACTGGCAGAACAGTCACCTGCAGGAATCTACAGCCTATTCCTAGCTCTGCCACAGGCCCAATACAGGCCTGGGGTGAGACACTTCTTAACCACTTTTTTTCTGTGAGACAAGGGTGGGGAATGAACACATTTCCCACACCAAGCACTCTGGATCACTACATTCATTGTTCGCAGTATATAAAGTAGCATAAACAGGTAACTCATTACACGTTAATAGGTATCTTTTCAATTTCCTTATGCCATCTTAGAGGACTCAGACCTGAAGAAAATTAACTAATTAGGTACATTTTTTCTTTCCTTTCCCTATGGCCGGTATTGGGCAGAAAATTTGACTGACCATTCCTTCTGCTTCTACCACTAATCAAAAGGTATGGTCACCTACTCCGCAAGCTCTCAAAAGCACTCTTGACACAGTGCAGGCTCTTACCCCATCAAGATGGAGTCTACTGATCCTTCCACTCCTAGGCTTGACTGAGAAACTTTCCTACTTCTCATTGTGAAGCTTTAGCAGGGTCAGTCTGGCTTCTGCCTTTTCTCTAGGAAGCCTTGTAACCAAAAAACACATGCAGTGACACAGGTCAAGTCTTTCAAAAATAGTTCACAAGAACACAGTCAGAAAAATAAGCTAATATAACACAAGAGACCTTTGTACATGAACCTTAGCTAAACTTTATTATTTCCTTTTATTTCCTTACAAGCCTTAGGTAATTGTGAGGCAGAAAAGCTGAGACATATTCTGCCAGTGCCTGTCAGAGCTGTCTGCAGCACCCCAGCTCTTTCTCCTGTCAGAATGGGTAGCTGGCTGACCAGGACTCCTTTGAATCTATGATCAAACTCAACAAAAAATAAACCTGGGCTCTTGACTGGTGCCAAATGAACAAGCACCTTACCAAAAAAAAAGTTATCCTCCTTCCCTTCCCTCACTAGATTCCTAGAAATTTTGGGGGTTCTTCCAGCAGGACAAATCTTTTTTTGTACAGAGATCTCTTGTATCCTCTGTCACCTTCAAAAGTCATTTTTTGCAAAGTGTTTTAATTAAACCATTTGTGCTCCTTGTACATTTCTGTAAAATTTCATTTATTGAAAAGTGAAAGGTGCAGTGACATTTTCTTAACAGAAAATATGCCTCTCTTTTTCATTATTTTTTCCTACACTTTCTCAGTTACTAAAAGAACATTTTATTGAAAGCAGGATGCAGGTCCATCTGTTCTTCCATCTTATTCCTACCTGAAGCTATAATCTGCAGTTTGTTACATCACATGTATTGCCATACCCGCCAGCTGTACGCCACGAACAGAAGATGGGAACTTTAGGTAGCAAATAAACAGGCAGAGAGGCTGAATTCTTCAGCAAGAAAGTTCCTGTTTTTATGCTTAACATGTTGTAGCAATAAAAAGGAAATAATTAAAACCCCTCCAATATAAGGTACAGAAATAGAATTTTCTGAAGTAAATTGTATTTCAAAGTTTTGCATAAGGTATAGAGGAGCCTTTTCCATGTAAATGTGCCATTACGACACCCCTAGGGATATCTTAAAGGCCCTGTCAGCTGTGAAACAAGCCTTGGGATGTCACTGCCTCTCGTTATTAAGCCCTGCGTTGATGGATCGCCTCCAGCTCTTTTTTAACCTAGGTGAGGTAGCTTCTTTGACTTTCACACAACTTCGCTCACGTAAGGGTCCCTCGCGTTACAGCTGTGCTTCTCCTGTTCCCACCAGGGGCAGCCGGGACGGTGCCGGTTCCCTGTCGGAGCCCCGAAGGTGACCCCACCGCCACCTGCCCAGGACCGGGGAGCAGCAGCGATCGCTGACCACCCCGAGGGCAGTGGGGACCCAGGGCCGCTCAAAGCCCCGGCCAGACCGCTCCGGCCCCCGAGCCCGCGTCCGCCGCCGCGCCCGAGACCTGCCCGGGAAGGACACAAGGGGCTGACGCCGCCTGCTCTCGGTTTTCCTTCAGGCCGGGCCGGGTCTCCCGGAGCAGCGCCCGCCCCCCGCGCCGCTCCCGCCTCCACGAACAACCGCAGCCTCATCAAGCCCTGCGGCAACCAGGTCCCCGCCGCCGGGGCCGCAGCTGCGGGTGGCATTCGCCGCCTGGGCCCGGAGTCCCCGGCACGGGCCGAGGCCGCCGCGAGGGCGGGAGGGCCCCTGCGCTCCGCCGGCGCTCAGAGCGGCACTTACCGACCGCCTCGCCGGCACTTCAACACGCGCGCCCCCCACGCCGCTCCCCCCTCCACCTCGCACACGGTACGGCCCTGGCCCGCGGGGCACACCGGGAAATGTAGTCTCCGGCCGCGGCCGCTCGGAGGGGCGGGGGCGCGGCGGGACTGCAAGGGGCGGTCCTTGGGCGAGCTCACGGGGGACAAGGGAAGGGGGTGTCCGGGGCCGCTGCGCTTCGACGGTTCCCGGGCTGCGCTGACGCCTCCGCCCTTCCTGCGGGGGAGTGCGCAGCTCACACTTCGGATTGCAGTACTGTTACCTCCTCCTGTTCGGTAACTGCAGCGTAGCGCAATCCCACTTTATCAGTGGGGCTCCCAGAAAACCCATCTTCTGCACTCTTAAAAAAATTCACACTTAAGGCTATTTCAGAGAATCAGCTAGGTTGGAAAAGACTTTAGGATCGTCGAGTCCAACCTATGACCTAACACCACCTTGTCAATTAGGTCATGGCACTACGTGCCACATCCAGTCTTTTCTTAAACACCTCCAGGGATGCTGACTTTGCCACCTGCCTGGGCAGCCAATTCCAATGTTTAATCACCCTTTCAGTGAAGAACTTCTTCCTAATGTCCAGCCTAAACCTCCCCTTACACAGCTTATGTCCTCTTGTCCTATCACTGGTTGCCTGGGAGAAGATGCCAACCCTCACCTCACTACAACTTTCTTTCTGGTAGTTGTAGAGAGTGATAAGGTCTCCCCTGAGCCTCCTTCTCTCCAGGCTAGACAACCCCAGCTCCCTCAGCCATTCCTCAAAGGAGTTGTGCTCCAGAGCCTTCACTAGTCCAGGCAGACAACATCCACAGCCTTCCTCTCTTATGCCAGGGAGGTACCCTGGTCCTAGAAGGAAATAAGGTTGGTCAAGCAGGACCTGCCCCTCCAAAATCCATGCTGGCTGGGTCTGATCCCTTGGGCATCCTGTAGGTGTGGTGTAATTGTACTCAAGATGATCTGTTCTATAAACTTGCTGGGCACTGAGGTCAGGCTGACAGGCCTGCAGTTTCCCAGATCCTCCTTTCAGCCCTTCTTATGGATGGGTTCACACTGGCTAACCTTGAGTAATCTGGGACCTCCCCAGGGAGACCGGACTGATGGTAAATGATGGAGAACAGCTTCACAAGCTCATCTGCCAGCTCCCTCATCACCCTAGGATGGATTCCATCTGGTCCCATAGGCTTGTGAGCATCCAAGTGGCTCAGCGGGTCACTAACTGCTTCCTCCTGGACTACAGGTGGGCTGTTCTGCTCCCTGTCCCCATCTACTAGCTCAGGAGACCAGTTGTCCTGAGGACAACCTGTCTTATTGTTGAAAATTGAGGCAAAGAAGGTGTTAAGTACCTCTGCCTTTTCCTCACCTTTGGTAACTATATTCCCCCCCTCATCCAATAAAGTATGGAGGTTTTCCTTGCCCCTCCTTTTGCTATTAATTATAAAAAAAAAAAAAAAAATTATAAAAATATTTTTTTTATCCTTTTCAATTGCTTTTCAGTGTTTTGTCACCAAAAGTTCTGCAGCAGGGAGAAGGCTTGCATATGTACGAGTATATACATACATATGTCAGAAATCATGAGAGAAGGTAGAAATTGCAAACTCAGAGCCCTCCTTTTGCACATCTATGAGAAGTGCTGGAGGGGCACTAATGTTTTTATCAACTAGAAATCAAAACTGCTCTTGGGTGAAGGGTATGGGTTTGACCTGGGCACTAAGAATATTTTATTTTTTGAGTCTGAGTATTGCAACACATCGGGGTTGGGTGTGAGCACAGTCACCTACACAGCCATATAGCACATGGGCTGGCAGCATGCCTGCCCCTCGTGCTGAGGGATGCTCTTGTGCTCTCACCAGTGGGATTGCGATGACGAGAGTTGCAGCACTTGTCCTGCTCCTGCTGATCGTGAACCAAATGTTGTCTGTCATGTGGTCAGATCCTCACGCAGTTTAAATTTATAACCTAACCTGTGCAGCTATACTTAGCATTGATCATTCAGTGAAATGCACACATGGCTGTCTAATATCAGCTTATTTAAGGATGTTCCAAAGAGATGTGCGTCGTGAATATCCCAAAACCTGCCGTTCTCCATTCACAAGAATGAGCCAGTAAAACAACTGTGTTCATCAAGAATAAAAGAACTGTTGGCAACTAAGAAAATAATTGCAGAATGGGAAAAAAACCAGCTTTCCCTGCAGCTAATCTTCACCTCCTTACTATAAGAAATGAAAATTATTTTTTAAATTACCATATTCAAGGTTCAATGCAAAACCAATCTCTCCACTAAAGCCTTCTTGCAGTAAAGATTACAATGAAAGAGAGAAAGAACAAAGCAGAAAATGAAAAAATGTTGCTGAATCATCATAAATAATGTAAAATATTCATATTGAATGGAGCAAATACCTGTCTTGATAGTCACCCACTTGAAACTAAGCATTTCTGACTGAACTTTTCTCCCATTGTGAAAAGAAGGAAACTCAATGTTGTCTCCAGTCAATATCTTTCTGAGAAAGAGAACCTGCAATTCAATAGTACCTGGGAACCCGTGGTAGAAGTATTTGGGACAGATACCAAATACCAGTATTTTACAGCTACCAAAATTAATCCTTAATACTTTAGAAGGATGCCAGCGACCAAAACCAAATGACACCAGAAGGTTCCTAATAATTCTTTGAGAGTTATTGTTCCCATCAGGATTCTGGAAACACTGAAACAAAGCAAGGAAAGCATCACTGCACTGCATTTCCATTCATATTTGCAGGAATGCAGTTGCACCCAAAAGGATGGAAACGGAGGGAAAAAAATGTTGGAAGCAAAATATCTTAGCTTCTAGAAGTAAAAACCAGGACACTGCACTCAAGAAAACATCCTGATGACAAGTTTCTTTTCCTGGATGGATAGGTTTTTCATCCAAACCCCTGTGGAAAAGTGCAGTAAAGGTAATTTATCTACCTCCTTCCTGGCTTTGGGACAATGGCGCGTTAAATAATTTCCTAAAAGATCAACATAATATTAGAAACATTTGATGGGTACTTGTATTGGATTTGTGTGGCAAGGTTTTGGTAGTGAGGGGGGCTACAGGGGTGGCTTTTGTGAAAAGCTGATAGAAGCATCCCCCATGTCTGACAGGGCAAACACCAGATGGCTCCAAGACAGGCCCGCTGCTGGCCAAGGCCGTCAGTGACAGTGGTAGCACCTCTGCGATAGCATAGTTAAGAAGAGAAAAAAGTTATTGTGCAGAAGTAATTGCAGACAGAGAAGAAAAGAGTGGGAATATGTGAGAGAAACAGCTCTGCAGACACCAAGGTCCGTGGAGAAGGAGAGGGAGGAGGTGGCTGTTTCCAGATCACAGAATATCCTAAGGCACACAGAAGGAACATCAAGTCCAGCTCTTCAGTGAATGCCCACATGGGGATCAATCCCACAACTTTGGTGTTATTAGCACCATGCTCTAACCAGCTGAGCTAATCTCAGGGTCATAATACTCCTGGTGCCAGAGCTGAGATTCCCCTGCACCCTGTGGTGAAGACCATGATGAGGCAGCTGTGCCCCTGCAGCCCATGGAGGACCATGGTGTATCAGATATCCACCTGCAGCTTGTGGAGGACCCCACACTGCAGCAAGTGGGTGCCCAAAGGAGGCTGTGACCCTGTGAGCCCCTAGAACAGGACCTGTCAGGACCTACGGACCTATGAAAAGAGGAGCCCACACTGGAGCAGGTTTGCTAGCAGGACCTGTGACCCTATGGAGGGGCCATGCTGGAGAAGTTCATGGGGAACTGTAGGTCATGGGAAGGACTCACATTGGAGAAGTTTGTGAACTCTCCATGGGAGGTACCGCACAATGGAGCAGGGGAAGAGTGTGAGGAGTTCTAGCATGTGAAAGAAGGAGCGGCAACATACATTCATGTGTGATGAACTGACTACAACCCCCATTCCCTGTCACCCTGCTCTTCTGGTAGAGGGGAAACAGAAAAAATTGGGAGTGAAGTTGAGCCCAGGAAGGAGGGAGAGTTGGGGAAGGTGTTTTTTAAAAAATTGGGGTTATTTCTCACTATCTTACTCCAATCTGATTGGTAATAAATTCAAAATAAATTCATTTAGTCTTCCCCAGTCCCCATGTTTTGCCCATGACAGTAATTACTGAGCGATCTCTCCCTGTCTTTATCTCAACCCATGAGTCTTTTGTTATTTTCTCTCTCTGTCCAGCTGAGGAGGGGAGTGACAGAGCAGCTTTGGTGTGCACCTGCCATCCAGGAGGGGTCAACCTGCCACGGTACCCCTTTTGTTTCCACCTGTCTTCACTTCATTTTTGTTTTCCCCACTTGTACTCTGCGGCAGACCTTAATGTCAATGCCTGAACAGTGTGGGCTTCCTGCTAAATATTATCTCTAAGAAACAAAGCAGGTACAGATTATGAAGGGCAGAGTTAAGGGTCATTACCCTGCCAGCACACTGAGGATACAGGGCCCACATGGCCAGTTGCTGCATCAGCCATATGATGGCTAAACTGGCTGCAATCCCGTTTCTTTCCCTTCTAGGACAGATGGGAGCTTTTGAACTGATGAGGGGCAGTGAAGCATCACAGCTTAGTCTTGGACCATTACAAATTGTGTAGGAAAGACTGTTTATTGGAAAGAAGCTTTGTGGTTTGGAGGGAAAAGAGGAAGAAAATAAAAAGTCAGGGAGATGTGTGCCTGACATAGTGCTGTGGAAATGAGAAAAATAAGTACAGATTGAATGTGAAGTAACAACACTGAATCACATAATTAAAAAAGCTTAAAAATACAGGGAAAAGGTCTACTGTTCTTGTGTCTACTAAAGCATGTGTAAGTTTTGCAATAGATTTTTGTGTTTGCAAATTCACAACCTCCATGGCTCAGGCTGATACTGGGCATGATAGTGGGGTGTCCATTTAAAGCTACTGTGCTATTGCATATAAAAATCAAAAATAGCGACTCTAACCTCAGCACAACCACTGATTCCTGACCACAGCTCACTGCTTCTACCCAGGATGCTTAAAAGGCTTCTGCCCGGGCTATCAATCCCCTGCTTTAACGGCTAGATCCCACATGCTGGCAATGCTCCCAGCACAGGGAGCAGGTCAGCATCTTAATTTTGCTGGCCTCTCCTGGAAAAGCTATGGGAGGTTTCTTCAGAATTATTTTGTTCCTTGCAGCTTTCAGTTAAACAGGCTGACACTGGGTCTGCTGCAGAGATGGGAATAAAAAAGAGGCTTTTGTAGCATAACAATGCCGTGTGCTGATGTGCAGTGGGCCATTATGTAACCAACGCTAAATCTTTCTATAATTAGAACAAGCACCTAGTTAGAGTGATCAGAGCTCTTTTGTGTGTGCCTGCACGGGGCTATGCAAGAAAAACCTTGGCTTGAAAGAAAGATGCTGGCTTGATTTCCCTTTCCTTTTCAACTGGTGTATAAATTAAATCTCAGATTACCCCAAATTGCTGTGAAAGACAAACTGTGAAAAGCATTTCCTTTTCATTCCTGTTGAAGACATTTGCATCCCAGGTGTGAATCTCATGAAATGCAGATGGAAACCCAAAGACTTGGCCCCTCTGTCCCAAGCACCAGTGCAGCAAGAGCAGCCAGACTGCCTGAAGAGAGGACAGAAGGTCAGCATCAGCCCTCCCTATTGAGAATCAATGCCTTGTTTAGATTCACTTTGATGAAGAACATGACAAGATATCTGCAAAGGCTTACTTATACTGGACATTCCTTATGTATGGAGAGGAGGCATAGGGAAAGAGAACTCAACAGTCCCAGAAAGCACGTGATCCTATGATTTTATGAACCCAGAGGAGTAGCTTAGAGGAGATATGAAAGGTGTGGTGAGAAATTGCTACCAGAACATCTTGACCCTTCACTCTTCTGATCTCCATCCTGTGGATGGTCAGCAGCACAAATATTGAGGCAGATCTATCTTCTGCAGCTATACACAAGTTCAGCTGTCGAAATCACTGTAGCAATGCCAATTCATACAAGTTAAAGACGTGGCTAGTGGGATCTCTGCTGCTAGAGATGTGTACGTCTCAAATATTTTCTGGTTCTTTTCTGATTAGTTCAGGTCACCAGATGAAATATTACAAATGTCTCTGTATAAAGGTTGACAGATGTGCAAATCAATATGGAAGATAGGAAATACAGCAACCTCCTACCTAGAGGTAATTCTAGAAGATAGCATACTCACACAGGTCTCCTGATAGGCCAAATCCACTCCGTTCTTGGTCCAGTTTAAATGGAGGTTGGCAGGTTTTGCCTTTATATCAGCAATCAGAAGTTCAGAGCTGACTCTGTGAGCCATAAAATTTTAGAATAGCATCTTCTTACCAATCATACTGTATAGAGCTAATATTTGGATAAAACATCTCTCAACAGAAACATGCCCATTGCCCAGGTCATTCAGTCCCTGTGACTCAGTAGTCACCAAAGTCTGAATGTGACAACAGAAAGTGATATGGTCATTGGAGAACAGGGCTTTAGATGAGCAGCAAAATCCACTTCTACCAGTATTTTGTTCCTTCAAGGCCTTTGCTCAACCTTGTTGTATGGTATCAGTATCAGACAATTGCATGCCACCTCCATACTTCTCTCTCATAATTTCTGTTGGCAAAAGAAAATTCCCCTTATTCTATTTGCTAAAGCTGTTGGTGCCTAAAGGGCACTCCACCTCTTCTTGCAGGTTGTTGGGAAGTGTCAGTGGGCCAACATGTCCTGTGTGAAATGATCTTACCACCTGCAAGAACAATGCTTCCAAGACCTTCACAAAACACCCTCGGAGTCTGTGGTTTTTACAGAAGTACATGAGAACATTTTTGCCTAAGAAAGTTACTTTTCTACAATATGCAACAAATAACAGAAATTAATACAGCCTTCATTTCAGTCTTTCCAGAGAATGCAGACATGGCTTGAAGAATTTTAAGATTTTTTACAAAAGCACTAATAAACCTTGTGGTCTTTTTCCCCCAGCTATAACTATTCTTCCTGAGTGCTGCCTGTAAGCCCTTAGGGAATATGAAGTACAGGGGTTGCAGATGTGGTTGAACCTTTCCATCTAGATGAATCTCATCTCTTTCACTGTTTAGCATCTTACCTGTGGCACAATTTATCCCTTGAGTTAAGAAGAGCAGTTTATTTTGATCATTTTTATCCAACTGTGTGCAGCAACTGGTAGGCATACGGGTATCTGATATTAACAATAGCTTATTCCATTATTTTGTATCATCATCTTCATTTGTTACAAGATATTTCATGAACCATTTAATTCTGGATTTGCAAATGTGAAAAGTGCTGAAGTAGATAAAAAAGGTGCAGAGGATTTAACGGCCTAAATCTACCCCCAAAGACTCCTCAGAATGCCTCAGAAATATGTTCTTAAAACCAGCTGTGATATTCTCATCAAACTAAAAATGTCCCTGCTCCCAGCCATGCCAAGGCCTCCGCAGAGCCTGAACTCCTTATTCACCATACCGAGGATCATTTTGGGAATAGAAATGAGTGTGGAAACCTGATATCATTATTGTCCAGAAAGATATTGTCAAAAAAAATCATGATAAAAACAGAAAGGAATTAATCCTTTTTGTCTTCGAGAGAGATTTATATTTGGGGAAAATACATTTCAGGTTCTCAGAACCATTCCTTGCCTAACGTTTCTTTTCAGAGATGCACAGAATAAGCTAAGTTGGAAGGGACACACAAGGATCATCAAGTCCAACACCTGGCTCTGCACAAAGCACCCCAAGAATCACACCATATGCCTGAGAGCATTGTCCTGACGCTTCTTGAGCGCTGTCAGGCTTGGTGCTGTGAGCACTTCTCTGGGGAGCCTGTTCCAGTGCCCAACCATCCTCTGGGTGAAGAACCTTTTTCTAATATCCAACCTAAACCTCCCCTGACACAACTTCAGGCCATTCCCTTGGGTCCTGTCACTGGGCACCAGACAGAAGAGATCAATGCCTGCCCCTCTGCTTCCCCTCCTCAGGATGTTGTAACTGCAATGAGGTCTCCCCTCAGTCTCCTCTCCTCCAGGTTGAACAGACTAAGGGACGTCAGTCGCTCCTCACACAGCTTCTCCTCAAGGCCTCTCGCCATCTTTTTAGCCCTCCTTTGGATGTTCTGTAATAGCTTTATGTCCTTCTTATATTGTGGTGACCGAAATACCACACAGGACTTGAGGTGAGGCCGCACCAGTTCACAGCAGAACAGAGTACAGCTCTGCCATTTGAGCAATTACCAGATCTGGTTCAGACAAAGTCCAGACCTAGGAGATGCATGAAGATGCACAGAGATCATCAATTCAGAAGGGAATATTAACTTTTCTTGTCCAATGCTGTGGTTGTGGGACCTTAAGTTTCACCCGACTGTTCCTTCATGGGCCCTGGTTGCTTGGGCTTGCCCAAAGCACATCTGGTAATAACGAAACTGTCTCTTCCCAGGAGATTTCAGTTTTGATTCGAAGATAACAAGCGATAGAAAAGTGAGCACTTCCCACAGTTTTTCAAAGGTTAATCACTCTCATTTTTAAATATTGCAACCTAATTTCTCATTTGAATTTCCCTAATTTGCACTTCTAGTCACTGGTTATTGTTTTGCCTTCCTCTGTGTGATTAAGGAGTGGCTTAATATCTTGCATTTTGAATTTGTACAGGTACATATACAAGATGGTCGAATCTCTCAATTTTTTGTAATGAACAAAATACACTAAATGTTTTCATTTGCTCAGTCAGGTAATTTTTCCATGTGATGCTACTGTCAAAGGACAGATAAATGGAGTTAACCTCATTCTAATCTGGCAATATCAACATTTACCTCCTAAATTTCACCACAAAAAAAATTTACTTGTTGTATTTCCCCTACACTTCCAATTAATGCTAGCATTATAATACCTTAGTAGTCTTTTAACACTCTTCTACCTTCCAGCATTGTTTTAGAAACTTGAAGACCCAGGACAAGAGTCCCTCTAGAGTTCGGCATGTCCCTACTTCTACATCCATGGCCTGCATGAGACTTTTTGTTACTTCATAGCACGAGAAATATGTGCTAAGCTGCTTGTCTCTCATAACCCTCATGGATCCTCTTCAGAGTCACTGGTTCCCAGCACAGCCTGTACTTAACCCTGCATTTCTTACTAACGGATGTATGTTTGCACAATGTGATGTTGAAACACAGCTCATTTAAATTGATTCTACTTACCAAGTCATCTAGCTCATACTGTATGACTCTCCTCCCAGTACCCCTGACCATCTTGCCACTCATTTTGAAACATACAGACTTTATGAATAGCAATTTCATATTGATTGCAAGCTGATGAAAACAGTGACTAGTATAAGTCATAGACTCTCTCTTCCCCTGTAATTTCCTCAGAAATACCTTATGCGGCATTGATCCACTGATGACAATTCCTTTGTATTTCAAAATGCCAGCCAGTTCCCGACCCCAGTGACACACCTCTTCAAGTGTTGCACAGTGCTAATTCTTTAATCAAAACAGCATCAGAAGCAGAAGATAGAAGTAATGGTGTGGTGGTACATTTCCCCCCTCCAGCTTTTCAGGCCGCACTGGGATCTGAGAAATGCTCATTAGACTTCAGCCTTGACCAACAGCACCTGGGCTCGGCTCCTCTTAATATCAGAACACTGCTCCCAGGAACTGAAGTTTCCAAACTTCACACAGTTTTTAAGTTCATAACTTCTCAGAATTTTTTTTCCTAGTAAACATTTTTGACCAGTTAAATCATATATATAAGCATTTAGATTTGAAACGTGATAGGTAATGCAGAGCAGGAACAAGAAATTATTCACAGCTTGATTTGCAGCAGTTGCATAAAATAAAGACTGCGATAAATTTACTGAGCCATATGGTTTTCAATAAGCTTGTACAGCCCCTTTGTACCATGTGGTCCTCTCTACCCTGGGCTAAGGACCTTCCATATTGGCAAACTCTAAATTAGCCAAGTCAGACATCAAAAGTAAACCACAAAAAAACCCAGAGGTTCAAGGGAAAGAAAATATTCAAAAGAACTAGTGTTGCTTATAGCCAGACAACTATAAACATCTGCAAGCACTGAGAGCTCACTGTTTGCAATGAGAAATGACCTGCACAGTTCTCAGAACAAGCTGTGCCCCTGAGGAAACGAAAGGAGCATCTTAGTGCAGGAGCTGAAGCAGATTGCTCACCTACAGTTTTACCTTTGAAACAGCAAATTTGTGTTGTGGCTGTCATACAAACTGTGTTGCAAAATAGCTCACAAAGTTGTATATTTGCCATACAGCATTAAATAATACTCCACAGCAAAGGAAGAAGGAGAAATATCAAAGTGGGAGGGATAAAACATATTTTTTTCACTGAGACTAGTATAACAGCTGGGCACAGAAGCCTTGGCGGCTGCAAAGGGGGAAAGGAGGCTCCTGAATGAGGTGGCAATATTACCAGATATGACAACAGCAATGCTGTTACTAAATGAGTGACAGAAATGGGCAGAAAGGATGACAGATGAGTTTTGCTTAGGAAAATTATTGATAAATGGTATGTGACAAAGTCTTGTATCTTTAGCTTTGTCTGAAGTGCTCATAAGACACCAGCTATCTCAGAGAGAAGGAGAAGTATCTGTCATTCATAGAGATGGTGACAGAGCTGCTGTCACTACAACGCTAAACCAAAAGCAGATTCCCCCTGGAGATGATGAGTTTGGGCAAAGACAGACTGCACAGGATTGCCCTTACCTTCCTCCAAATCTCCCCTGTCCTAGAAGTTGTAGCAGCTTAATTTAGCCTGCAGGAGTAGTTCTCCCTGCAGATTAGGAGATGATAAGGCAGACAAAATGACTACAAGACTGCAAGACAGTTACTCTGCTATCATATTCCTGCCTCTCATGGTATGATTTTTAAATTTCTGATAGATCATGTTTGTTTCTTTAGTCATTCTACCCTTTTCTTCTCTGTCTGTCTTCTGTTTCTCTTCTAGATGAATCGTGCCTGGCTCAGTGGGACTCTTCTCCCTTCGATTCACTAGATGCTATGTAAAAATAGCAACTGCTAATTAATAACTGTCTTTGGTTATATATGGTGCTATATATTGCCACTTTAACCCAAATAGTGACTTGCCTATGTAAAGCTCCAGCTAGTTCCCGTGTATTACAACTCCCTGAGAAGTATTTTTCCATATTCCAAATTTTAATTATACTCTAAAGAGTTCATCTCTTGATTTGATTTAAAGAACTCCTATGTAACATATGGATGCCCATTTAACACAGACAGCACAACTCCTTGTTTTTAATGCGGAAGTTTTTTTTTATTTTAAATCAATATTTTGATGCCACCTTCAGTCTCTCCTTCCCTTCACTCCCATGTCCCAGTTCAACGATTTCTAAGCAGCAGGTATCCAAATAAATTTTATTCCAGTCCATTTGCTCTATATTTTCTGTTTTTTACTTGGCCATTTTCAGCTGGATGAACTGTGAAGTTACTGAACTTTTTGGAGACTGTGTGAATAGTACCGGGGAGCGGAATAGGATGGCTGAAGAAATAAACGGGGATACTGTAAAACTACACTTCCCAGGACGCCTTGCGGCCTACCCGCGTGCGCCGCCGCGCCGCGATGACGTTGCCGAGACTACAACTCCCAGGCCACGGTGCGGGCATGGCGCATGCGCATGTGCCGCCACCTTCCCCTTCCTCTGCGGCCCGGCTGCCGAGCGGACGGCGAAGGCGGTCAAGATGGCGCTCACCAGGTGGGTCCGGCGGGCCCGGCCGGGCCGTGATGGCGCTGCAGCCCCGGGCCAGCCCGGGGCTTCCCCGCCGTGCTGCGGGGCTCCGCCGACGGGAGCGGCCGCGGTTGGGGAGGGCGCCGAGGGGCCGCGGCCTTTCTTGGGCAGTGGGCCCGCCGGCCGGGCCGCGGCCGCAGGGAGCGCGGCGAGGGCCGGTCGGGCCTGGGGGAGCCCTGGCGGGAGCGGGTGTTTGGCCCCTGATTCAGGGCTCTGCTTCTTTCGCGCGTTCCCTTCGGGAGGAAGGAGCTCCTTCGCCTCGGTTGGGTCTGTGGGGTTTTGTCGAGGTTCCCTCACCGTCAGAGAGGGCGAGCGGTCTTTTGTTACGAGTTGCAGTGTCTCTCGTAGGGCTTGGGAGTGCAGTTCCGGTTGCTGCCGCGGAATCCCGAGTTTCTCTGGGTACTTTTGTAGTAAATGCACGAAAGGATTCTGTAGGCAAGAAGAGCTGGAAAAGAGGAAGTGAAGAAATTGGAGTTCGACTTGCCCGTGGCAGGGAGGTGTCAGGCATTGAGAGGGGAGATTGTTGACAGATCTGTTTGTGGGTGTTTGCCTTGAGAGAAAGGAAGAGCGAGTCATTGGGACTAGAGACATAGGAACGTAATATTTCTTTCTTATCCATAGTAGTGGAAAGAATACCCAGTGGTATGTGACATTACTGTTGGAAAATGGGCATTGTCACACTTCTGTTTAAACACGATGTGAATGTGGGTGAGTTTAGTATTTTTTTTAGGAATCTTCCAGAATGCTGAGAAAGCACACATTGCCTTTGCCACTCTAATCTCAGAAGTTACTGAATCTCAGAAGTTGTTCTTACATTTATGAGTACAATGCTCAAGTTTCATAAATTGTTTCTTGATCTGTAGAGAGTGATTGTAGAGAAAGTAATAACTTAGAAACAAGTTGACTCAAGCATAGTTGAGTGTCAGTGAGTGAAGTTACCAGAATGAACTTTTTATTTTTATGCTATTCTCTTTTGGTGGCTGTCCAGTTTTTTGCCAGCTCCAACCCAGCTGTCCCAAGATCAGCTAGAACTAGAAGAAAGAGCAAGAGCTCAGAGATCCAGGCAGACTGCTCTGGTCTCATCACGAAGGGAACCTCCCCCATACGGTTACCGGAAAGGATGGATACCACGGGTGCTAGAGGTAAATGTTTAAATTCATACAAGTAGTAATGTATCTGCTAAAGGAGGAAGAAAAAAATTCTGGTGTAGAAATAAACTCTGAGCACCTTGAATGTAGCTGAGAATTGTGCAAAGCCTTAGAACCTGCATCATCCAGAGTGCTTGATATATTCTTGGGTGGGAAAAGGTTCTAATCCACCGTATTTCTTAAAACATTTGGTGGTAAACAGGATGGTCTAAGTCTACTTCTCTTCAGAGGTTGTTGTGTTGTAATATGGAAATCTGTGGCCCTTTAGGTTTACAGTCTGTGAACTCAAGGGTCCTCTGAGAAAGACATCCATATTAATCCTCTGTCACTGTTAAATACACATTCTGGATTATAGCTGAAATAAGTGAACATGTGTGTATCAGAGAAGAGAAAAGTTGTGTTCTGTTCAAAAAGATAGCTGCTATTGGGGCACAAAATTACAGTTGGAAGAAAACTTTAAAATTAGTCAGATATTTGTTGTTTAAGTATGTTACTGGCAAAAGGGTTTTGGACAATGTTGTGTGTTGTTAGTTGTAATCCTTGCCATTTTAATGTAATTAGAACTGGAACTGCTAAAAGTAGAAAGAAAATACAGAGGCATAGCTCTGATTACAAAACTGGTTTGGAACAGTCTCTCACTGTGAGCCAGAAAAACCTTGCAGTTTGAAACGATCCTTGACAATAACTTTTGAGACCTTTTCTGGTGAGTTACAAGCCAGTGGTCTTGGAACCAAGCATGCTGTTGAGGTTTTATTACAGTACTTCATGTACGATCCTACCTTGTTTCCAAATACCATAATTTCATCAGTTTGTAACAATGTTGCCCTCATTTATGTTTGAGTGCCATTTTCGTAAATCCAACACTGTTCTGTGGTGATCCATATACTTCAAATAGTAGTTCCAGTGGTTCACTGAAACAAAACATTCTTATGTGGGCGATGTTAAAAATTATGCTTTCATTATACCCAGTGTAGGTTTCCCTTAGTCATATGTATGATGTTAAAAATTATACTTTCATTATACCCACTGTAGGTTTTCCTTCCTACACTCTTGAGTACTAAAGTTAATGTTTTAGTGCTTATTCTTTCTAATGTTAATAAAGAAATTTTTTGAGAAGCCAGGTGCTGAAGGTTTGCAAAGAGTTTCCTGTGCCACTTGGTCACAAATTAATACACATCCCAAAAAGCCTGTTAAAGGCCCCTTTCTGCTTCATAAACAAGTGCAAATTCAAAAGCAGTAAATGCTTCCGAAGCATAACCTTTGTCCGGTGATCCTGGAATGCCATTGTTGGAAAAAAGCAAAACCTGTTATTAATACATTAAGAGTTATGCACAAAAAAAAAAAAAAAAATTAAAGAATGACTGAATTTGGTTCTGGCTAATACTTTAACAACTAATTCTTGAATGTGGGACATCCACTGGAAAACTTCAAGTAACTGAAACTATGTTTGAAGGAGCATTTGCAGATGCCATAAGCACAGTGTCCCTGTTTGGAAGTGTTCTGCTTGGCCATTTCCCGTTTCAGTCCACTCCATCCCAGTAGTGGTAACTGCTTGGTCACATGGTGAGCATGGAGGGATTTAGATCTGCTCAAGACACCCATTCTTATTTTTTGATCTCTTTTGTTACCAGACTCCACATAAGCCATGCCATTGCAACAGAGAAAGGGATAGATGCTCATACTGCTTTAAGCAAATGCTTCCTCCAAAGCATTGCATTTGAAACCGTAGCCTGAAGTTGTTTTGAGTGGTACCACTGGGTCCTCTGTGTTACTGAGCCAGGATTATCTGCTTTAAGAAGTCTTTTGGTTATCTGTTTATTAAATGCTTTTACACCAACACATTGTAGGAGAGAGGAAATAAACTGTAAGAATATTGGGCTGTTGTGTGCTGGTCCCATTTTCAGTGTATTTACACGTCAAAGTGAGGAAATGCCTGACACATGTAGCATTGTAAAGCTATGAGCTACAGTCTTTGAAAGGAATGGAATGCTTTTTTTATCTTTTTCACTTCATTATGGTGTGAAAAGCAACAAATAACCAGTAGAAGTCTTCATAAAAATGCCGCTCTTGTAATTTTAGTATCCACAGTTGCTTTATTGCAGAAGGTCAGTTTTTGAAGTTCTAATTAATAACTCACGTGAGAATTAAATACTTAATTTTGTATTGTCTGTAGCATAGTATTGCCTGCACATTCTAGTCAGTAATATCTGTTCCTACTTTGTGCAAGGAATAATTACTGCAAGATGTCTCTCCATTTCAGTGTCTTTTAGTAACTGCAAGTTCTCTCATTAATTGCTCTCTTACCAGTGAAAATAATAAAGTTACTGGAGTTGGTTTTTGTTGAAATCAATCTGCTCTTTCATTCCATTTCTCATTTTTTTGTCTTTGGACGTTTACTACTTTTTTCTTTTCTGTAGGATTTTGGAGATGGGGGTGCTTTCCCAGAAATTCATGTGGCCCAATATCCATTGGATATGGGTCGAAAGAAGAAAATGTCCAATGCTTTGGCTGTTCAGGTGGATGCAGAAGGAAAAATAAAATACGATGCAATTGCTCGACAAGGACAGTCGAAAGACAAGGTAATATTTCTTCCAATATGTCAGCTGGCATATATACTTGGAAAAGTTGTACGTACACATTGCATATACTTGAACTCAGTGGTCTGGCATTAGCCACATGGATTGTGTCCTCTTTTCTTATTTAAGAACTAAAATAATTTCAGACAGAAATTGTGATCTTCTCTGTAATGTAATTATAAGATAAGACAAAAATGTTGAGAATCTCTACACAGAACTTACTTGATGGCTTAGCAGTTTTCATTTTCCAGTGAAGGTAAGAAACTGCAAACAGTTCTGTGGCCTCATTTCAGTGTCTAGAGAGAGGGGACAAAAAACCGGACAGAAAACACAGGTCAGCCTTCAGAATACCACGCCTCTTGTCTTACTGATTTAATATTTGATGCTTCTGGTTGTTTTCAGTGTTGTTGGGTGCTCTGTGTTTGCTCTTGTTTAATTGCAGCAGAAAGTATTGTCAGTGGTTATACTCCAAAAGTTTTATGCTGAGTGCAGAGACAGCAAGATTCTCATTGAGTTTTTTACTGGGAAACTTCAACTTTCTGTATCCAGTGGCCTTTCTAAAACCAAGAGATGACACTTGGGGTCCTAACTAGTTTTGAGGTCAGATACTTGGGTCTCCTAAGTTTACTTAAGGAGTATTTACGTCTGCCTTTTCAAGTGTAACCAAGTGGGCTACATGGACTTTAATTCTCTTAAGCAGGTGTTGGGGGCTGGAAGACTGCTCAGGCATGATCAAGTATATGACTGGCTGCTTCTTCCAGCAAGCATCTTCTGTAAAGAATAGGGTAACACAAAGAAAGTCTAAACAAAGTGTTAACTACAAAGAGTGTTTTAACTAATAGGTATGAATAGTTGTTATCAAAATAATTTGACTTCTTGGGCTTTAATTTAGAGTGCCTTGACAAGCTTATGGTTATGTAATATGCCCCGTATTTTACTGCATTTGAGGAAGGAAGGAAACCAAAATATGAACTTTACCTCTAAAACAAAAAGATAGGCCGGGCATTCTAAGAATATCAGGGAAAATACTTTTAACAGATAAATTTATTGTTTTAAATAAATTCTACAGCCAGTAGGATTTTATATTTAATTAATAATCTGAGCGTCAAAAAAGAGTCGCATCTTGCATATCCTCATCCTATGCCTCATATGTTACTGCAGTACCTTTGAAAAAGATGAGTGCAAATTGGACTCCATGCGGTCATGTGGAAGAAAGTAGTAAGACTAAACAGAAAAAAACAGCAGTGGCAATATTGTTATTGAGGGGACTCTTCTTGGAGTTCCATCGGACTTTATCTAATGTTTGGAATTATTTTTCAAGAGGAAGGTGTTAAAATATTAATTCTAATTGAAGAAATTTTTTACTAAATATTTGATACTTCATCAAATAATAATAGAAATAGAAATAAATAGAAATGTTGCTTTGTCGGAACCATACAAAATAATTTCAAGCAGATAATTAGACAAGAAGTAATAATCATACCAATTTTGGGGAAGCTGCAGGCCAAATAATAAGAAAAAATTAGTGTAGTTAAACCCTCATTTTTACAACTTGTCAAATACATCTTTACTTACTTGAAGGATTATTTTTAATTTTCATGTAATACAACTGTTCAGATTAGAATTTTAGTATGTTTGAAAAATAACTAGATATGATAGTAGGCTTGAGGCAAAAGTTACTATAATCTTTCACTGAGTCTTATTTGGTTCAGAGTTAGGAAAATACTTCTTAACAGGTTAAATTAAAGTTAAATTTAAGCTGTTCATGTTTGTCATATTTGATTAATGAATATCTGTACTTTCATTAACTTTCCATATGGTGTCTATGATGAAGGCAGTAATATTCTCATTCACCAAGATGGAAGAGATGTGGAGCTTTTCCAAAACCAGGCTCTGTAGAACTGTAGAATTAGGGTTTCATAACCTTGAGCTCTGCCTTCTGTGTCAGCTTGATCCTGATTGCATCCAGCTGGATGTGAAAGTGGAAAGATTAAGTATTGTGATTCAAAGGGGAGTAAAACTGAGGGAAAATTAGATCACGGAGTCATAGAATGGTTTGGGTTGGGACACCCTCTGCCAGACCAGGTTGCTCAGAGCCTCATCCGTTCTGGCTTTGAACACTTCCAGGGATGGTCTATCTACAACTTCTCTGGGCAACCTGTTTCAGTGCCTCACCACCCTCACAGTAAAGACTTTCTTCCTAATCCTGATCTAAAACTATTTTCATTCAGCTTAAAGCCCTTCCCCCTTGTCCTGTCACTACATTCCCTTGTAAAATGTCTCTCTCCAGCTTGTAGGCTCCCTTTAGGTACTGGAAAGCTGCAGTAAGGTCTCCCTGGAGCCTTCTCTTCTCTGAGCTGAACACCACCAACTCTCAGCCCATCTTCATAGAAGAGGTGCTACAGCCCTGTGGTCAACTTAGTGGCCTCATCTGGACTCATTTCAACATGTCAACATTGTGTTTGGGGCCTCAGAGCTGGATGCAACATGCCAGCTCAGGTCTCACCAGAGCAAAGTAGAGGGGCAGAATCACCTCCTTCAGTCTGCTGGCCACACTGCTTCTGATGTAGCTCAGGATACAACTGGCTCTCTGTGCTGCAACATAGAAACAATTGAAACTGGAAGCAGCAGAACTACTATTGCTTGATTTGATTTGCTTTGCAGGAGAAAGTATTGGCAGAGATGTCATAGGGAGCAGTTCTTCAGTGATCTGTGTTGAATTGAATAATGTGGAATATTTTCTCTTAAGAACTTCTGATAGTATAGTGTCAGTAGGATTAGATACAGAAGTTTCATTTTCCAGAGAGCTGCAGCCATAATTCAATATTTCTTCAATCTTGATACTTAGAGCTAAAAGAAACAGATACTTTGCAGCCTGCCAGAAATGAGATGGAGTTTATGAACCTATTCTAGGAGCTACTTGTTTGGTCTGAGTTAGGAAGCAAATTTTGCTTTCGCTACAGTTTATGGATTTTTTGAAGTTGAATTTAGTATTCTGCCTTCTTGTAGAGGCAGCAGTTCCATCACCCAGCCCATATCTCTAGATGACTTGTCAGCAGTTTCTGCTATTGCAGTGGTTCATCTCTCTTGCATCTGTTCCCTCACATATTTAAAAAATAGTTGCTTCAGAGAATTTTCCTTGAAAAATACTGGCACAAATGTGATAGTCTGACAAGCCTTCTGTTTGGGTTTAGCAGAAAGTCTGCTAGACATGAAATGCTGGATGACATTGACAGACCTGGGTGCATGAGCTTATGGATCTGAGGATGGAGTTCCTTCCGTCTGGTTGTCAAGATGAAAGATTGCTAGCCTAGCAGTGTGCTTAGCTCCTGTGCTGCTGTAAATTCTTTCAGTACTTTCTCTACTTACATTACTAAAAGCCAGGCTAAAATAATGCATCAATAGCGATATATTTTGGTGAGACTGATGCTATCCCCTTATTAGGAAAATAAAAATATGTAATTGCATCCTGTGTTTTTATGAAGACAGAGGAAAGAGTGAAATCAAGGAATGGAACTGTTAGGTCCCTTACTTTTTTTCAGCAAGAATAACTTTTTATGTTGGAGTTGGATTTCTTCTTCATGGCCCAAGGCTGTGGCTTAGTTGTTAAAGGAGAAAAAAATCACTAAGCTTATTTACAGGTTTTTTTTCCCAAGATTGTCAATTCAATTGAAACATTTACAAGAGAGTAGTTCCACTGTTGAAGGAAGTCCTGTCACAGCTATGGAACAGGTCAAGAGAACATGAATATAACTCAAATAATCAAAAGTGTTACTGGCTTGCAACCTCTTTGCCTTTGTGGTAGAGCTTGGTTTGAGAGTTTGTTACCATTTTTTTATCTGGTGTGTGTTTTATCTGGTGTGTGTACCAGGTTTACAACCAGGTAATTTTAATGATTTCTAAAATGTTATGTGCTTCATATGGAGAAACCATTCTTTGACAAGGAAGGAATTCATTCTGCTTGACAGTAAATTCTTGATTTACATATAGGATTGATGAGCACTGTACAGGGCTGATTGGGATATATAGAACAAAATATGTCAAGGAGATGATTTCTGTGTAGCAAATTAAGAAATTTCTATCAAGACACTTGCATCTATCAAGTGCCTTGTGAGACTCTGAATGTGATTGATGCCTAAATCCTGCCACGTGATACAGTATCTTAGCCAGTTAGGTTATATTATTCTCTTTCTGATTGCAGTGGCATGCAGATTTCTAATCACTGCCTGTTAAGACTGCCTCAGCCAGGGAATCGTGTAGGTGTACCAAAACTTGAGCTTTTTCTTTCTGCCTAGAAGGAGATTATGCTTTTCAGTAGCAGTCGGAGTGAAATATCCAAAACACAGGCTAATGCTTCCTTTCAAATTTCGTAGACTGAAAAATGGTAGTGGATGGGCACAGTACAATGTCAAACAATCCCAGTCTCCTCTATATCTTAGATTAATGACATGTCTCAACATTACCCGTAAAACAAGATAAATGTCTAGAAAAACAACCCTAAAAAATGTTACTTCTTTATCTGCCTCTTTGTATCACTTCAAAAAAGGACTACAATTAAAACATACAAATATATCGAGTTTTTGATGGAAGCAGAAATATTTGTATTTTCAGGAGTATTGTATTTTCATATATAGTTTAATCTATATTATGTATTTCTTCCATAATAAAGCATGTTGCCATCTGCATGCAATACTTCAAAGTTTAAATAGTTCATACAGATCATTTGTACCTCAGTGTAAAGTAGTTTTTAGAGCACTCTTGGACCACCACAAGGAGCGCCTTCTTTTATTTTCTTCTTTTGTTTTTTGGGATGCTCTAAAGCTTCTTCAGCATACTTTGTTCTTCATGCAGCAAGACACTTGGACTTAAGAGTTAATTACCTTAGAGGAACACTGCTGTTCAGATGTCCTTCATTCAGCATCTGAGAAGCTAGAATATTACTGATTCTAATTCAGAGGATTAAAAATTCAGGAGTGAAGGCTGAGAAGCAGAAAATGGCTCTCGTGATTAATTAATGCTGAGGCTAAAGGTTAATTTTTTAGTTGGACATGTACCGTATAATAAACTTGAAATAATAGTTCTTGACTTTTAACCCTTTGAACTAAAACTTCCTGTTTTGTTGGATACTTGTGAAGCATTAATGTAATACAATACGTTTTTCCCTGGAGCCATCTAACAGTGTTCTTTCCCAATATTTTAAACTGGGACTGGAAGCTGCCAGCAGCTAGCTGCATGTTGTGTGAAAACTCAAGTACCTATGTAAGGGAAAGTGTCAAGACCAGATTTCTCAAGTATTTATTTTTTCAAGTAAATAGTAAACATAATGACATGAAAAAATCCAGATGCTGGAAAATACTTGTGTCAAATTTTTGAGTAATCCTTGAAAACAAAAGTAAAAATGTGTGGGGTTTTGTCTGTCTTGGGGTCCCTAAAAAAGGAAAATACTAGGAATGGCAAGCAGAAAACTGCTGTCTAATGCCAGTTCTGAGAGCAGTTTATACAATTATATTTAACCAGATTGCTTTGTTTCTTCAATTACTCCATCTGTAAAGTGGGGTCCAGAGTATATATGTAACAAGGTCTTCTATGGGAGTAATTGAATGATATGTAATTGTAGTGCACTTATAGTTGTATATTAATTTTAACTAGTACCCAAAGTATAGTCTAAGCCTGAAAGATTTCTTCTGATATATGTACATTTATTCCTGTTTGCCAGCACTAGTGAATTCTAATGTCTTCCAGGTTATTTACAGCAAGTACACAGATCTTGTGCCAAAGGAGGTCATGAATGTGGATGATCCTGAACTGCAAAGACCAGATGAGGAGGCAATTAGAGAGGTATTGTATGCACTGATGTGCCTAGTTAGCAGTGGTATGCTTTATGTCTTGCATATGGGATGAGATGCACACTGTGGTATTTTTTCTTCAGATAACAGAGAAGACAAGAGCAGCCTTGGAGAAATCAGTCTCCCAGAAAGTTGCAGCAGCCATGCCAGTTCGAGCTGCTGACAAACTAGCTCCTGCACAGTACATTCGGTATGTAGTGCTGGTGTTTGTGTAAGATGTTGTGATATACAAATGGATAAAAATTGGCATATTTGTTGAATTTCTGAGAACAAATTCCTTTTGAATTTTCTTCTTCTGTAAGGAATATGAAACTGGCTTATGTATTTTGAATTAACCCACTAATGATCACCTAGTCTGAAGTGTGTAGAAATACGTCGTTAACATGTCATGAGTTGTGGCACTTTGGAGGGGTTATTGTTTTAGCAACAAAACACAGATTTGCCAGGGATCACTATTAATAATGCTGCCCTGAAAGCAAAGTATTTACTTCAAGATTCAAGCCACAACAAGACATGCAACAGAGTTCTTCCTCCATAGAAAATTAGCAATTTGAAAGAATTGAAATGATGAGGAGGCTGATACTCATTTATGATGATTTTCTGTTTCAAACACAGAAAAAAGTCATGGCAGGGTTACACTTGGCTTGAGGTTAATTCTGAAAAAAAGTATGTGAAGAGGTTTGTATTGAACAGTAAGAAGTCACCAGGGCTTCACAGACATAGGTGGAGAGTATTGTGACAAGCTATGTGTATTGTACCTGTTTTTCTTCTATTTCAGAATCTAGGTTGAAACAGGAGAATATAGCCCTGAAGAGAAGTTATGTTCTGGCTGGTGTAACTGAGTCTGCGCTTAGTGCAGCATCATCTCTGCAGTTACCTGCTGCTGACATTCATAGTGGAATAGTCTTAAACTGTTGCGGATAAAATGAAACTGCAGCTAGAGCAGTGAACTGAGTAAAAATGGAGGTGGGAAAGGAATATCTAGCTGTGTGCAGAGAACTGAGCACTCTGTTTTATTCAGGTACACACCATCTCAGCAAGGAGTTGCATTCAACTCTGGAGCAAAACAAAGAGTTATTCGGATGGTGGAAATGCAGAAGGACCCTATGGAGCCTCCAAGATTCAAGTAAGTGTTCACAGCTTGTTCATGGCAAATAGAAGATTCTGAAGTGTATTTCTGTGCAACATGCTGATTGTAATTGTAATTGTTTTCATAATTGCTCAGAATTAACAAGAAGATTCCGCGAGGACCACCATCTCCTCCGGCACCTGTAATGCACTCTCCTAGTAGAAAGGTATGAAATGCCATAGCTGTTCTCAGTTTTGAATGCTTAGGTGGGTCCACAAATTCTTCTTTGATCTAGTTCATTTCTGTGTATCTTCTCCTTACTGATCTTTTGATGTGATGTTAAGTGATAAACTTGGTGCCCAGTGCAGTCTTTATGTTTGTTTTCTTCTTTATTTCATTTGGGCAGTTCTGTGAGTAGCTGTCTTTTCATGTATCTTGTCAAAGACTGAGTAGATGTCTCATATGTTTTATGCAGGGCTGCATTGCTAAACTTGTTCATGGCATGAATGAGTTGACCAAGGCTTTAGCCTGGGTACCCTTATGTTGCTTTTAGACAACACTGTTAAGCTAATCCTTAGTAACACTAACCTGTGTCATTAAGGATTAGCTCCTTCTGAGAGATGAGTGTAGTGGTGGTTCATCACTTTGGTACAACTTGAACGGCTGCTAAGTGTGCAGATGTTAACAAGCTGGCTGAGATTTACGGCCTGTGTAACAAAAGCTTTCAGAGGATGGCTGAAGAGCTATCAGGACTTTATTCAGTGTTGGCAAAGATACAGTGCAAAAATAAATCCCATGGCAGAGGGTTTGGAACCAGCTGATCTTTAAGGTCCCTTCCAATCAAACCATTCCTTGATTCTGTAATCTTACTGCTGCTGAGAAGAGTTGGGGTTTTGTAGTGGAGTCCTGAACTTTCTATTCTAACTTATTTCAATAGTTTCATAGCTGCCTTTGAGAAAGAAAACAGTATTTCCTTTTACTATGAATCTGGAGATGACTTTGCTTCTTCTCTTAATTCAGATGACTGTGAAAGAGCAGCAAGAGTGGAAAATTCCTCCATGCATTTCAAACTGGAAAAATGCAAAGGTAATGAAGTTGTCATAAATTTATTTTTCTAATGTTGCACCCTGATGAGAAACTTCTGTGAACGATTTAAGCTTGAATAATACCAATTTTAAACCTCTAGAGTTACATAAACTGGCTGCTTCCAGCATGGAGAACACATGATCATACAGCTAATTTTTCTTCAGTTTGGCATATAAGGGTTGTGAGAGTATAGAACTCAGGGAGAATATGTTACTTCATGGCAGAGATTATAAATTTTGAGAGGAAAAAAATTATATTAGTTAAAATCCCCATAATAGTGCAGTCAAAACTCAAGACTTCTCAAGGTCACAAAGTAGAGCCATCTAAACTGAAAAAGAGCACAGTATCAGAGACCCAAGCATGTTTCTTTTTAATACTGCAGTCCCTATTTTTGGAAAGTTTTCCTTGTTGCATTCTTTCATTAATTAATTTTTATCACTGGTCAGCTAGCTATTTTTGTTCCTTGTTTGAGTAGGTCCTGTCCCTTTGATTTTTATCAGCCATTAAGTTTATGTTCCAAGAGAGGGGAGAATTTATTTGCTGCAGTAACTGGTCTAATCATTCTGAAACTTACTAAGCTGTTGTCCTGAGACAGCCTCTTCAAATGGAGGAAGGAAAAGCTGCATGTTTGGATGTTACTTTTTTCTTGCCTACCCCAACACAGCTGTCTAACTGGGACTGATGCTAATTAGGAGATCAAATTTTAGGTTACAGATGCTAAAACCAAAGCAAAAATTTTGTAGAGCTCACTAAGAAATCTTAAAATATCATCTATTAATAATTTTGAGTTTCAGCTTTGGAAAACAAAATTGGCATTTAGTGTGTCTTACTTTTGCTGGCTGCCTTGCCCCTTACTTTCTCATTTTGAATCAGCTAATGTGTTAACAGGTATGGAAACAGTTTAGGTAAAACAATTTTTAAGCAAAAAATGGTAAAACAGCTCAGAGACTGGAGAAGCTATTATCTGTAGTTTTTAACACAAAGCAAAATTGAAAACTTTCTTTTATCCTAAGATGAAACTTGAAGGGAAGCTGTGATTTGGATTTGGTGGGAGGGTGGAATTGGAGTGAAGCTTAGTATTACCTGGTAAGAATTTGAAGTACATATGAAAAGGAGATACATTGAGGCATAATAATGATGGCATATGAGTTTTGTATGTGTTCTTGTTTTCTTACACAATAAATATAATAATGCTTGTTATTACAAATACTGTTTCTGTGATTAACTGCCTCTCTGTTTCCACTGTAGGGTTACACCATTCCATTAGATAAGCGTCTGGCTGCAGATGGCAGAGGACTGCAGACTGTTCATATTAATGAAAACTTTGCAAAACTTGCTGAGGCGCTTTATATTGCTGACAGAAAGGTCAGGTAGTTCTCTAAACTGTTTTGTTCCATGTAGTTTTACTATCTTTGTATGTTAATTTCCTTCAGAAAATCAGCTGTGCATAGGCTATAGCTTTTTGATTTGTCCTGCTTCTTTGCTAATGTAAGACTTAAGGTCTTATCCCCACTATCTCTGAATCACTGGCTCAGCATGGGTTAAGTTATTGGAAGTCATGGGTCTTGTCTCTCAGCTCTAACTGCTGTGGCTGATGGGCTCTAAGCTTCCTAATTTTGGCTTCATTTCTGTCCTGTTTACTAGCTAACTCCATGACAAATCTGCTTGTATCCCAGGTAGTAGGCTTTCTGTGTTTTTAACTGAGTCTTACTTTTGTGCAGGCTCGTGAGGCAGTAGAGATGCGTGCCCAGGTGGAGAGGAAGATGGCTCAGAAAGAAAAGGAGAAACATGAGGAAAAGCTCCGAGAAATGGCTCAGAAAGCCAGGGAGAGAAGAGCAGGGATCAAAACCCATGTTGAAAAAGGTACATTTCTTTATTACTAAGATGCTGTGGCTTTTTTTAACACTCTGAAATGTGGGCTTGGAGCAATAACCTGAGAACTTACAATATCTAAATACCAGCTGAAATTTCTAAGCATAACATCAGTTCGTCTCTTCACTCTATTGGTTAATTCACTGGCTGGTTTGGTGGGATGCAGGTTTGAACCTCACATCGATATGTTGGTGTATACAGGTCTAGGACATTGAGAATTTTGGAGTTAATAATGCATCAGTGCAAGTGATGGCTTTCATGGACAGTTCTAAACTAATTTTTTTAGAAGAAGCATGTTGCAGATGAAGGGCAACTTTGTTTAGAAGAACTACACCATCTTTTAAGTTTTCAAAGGTGGTAAAATGCAGTATTCTGTCTCTTGCACTGTTTTAACTGGTCTTGCAGAGCTGTAGTTTTGTTGGCCAGTAGGCCCTAAAAAACCTTGCTGCCGACCTAACTAAATTGTCACCATTGTGATAAGTCTTATGTTCTAATTTAAATTACACTTCAAAGATCAAGATGATGAACTTAGGGAGCAGTTACAATCTCTCTAGAAGGCGGAGGGATATGGTCATGCAATGCCAGATCTTGCAGCTGGGATGTACTAACCTCTTACCAGCAGACTGGGGGCTGGCCAGCTGGAGAGCCACTCTGTTGGAAAGGACCCAGGAGTTGTAGTGGACAATATGCTGAATATGAGCCAGCAGTGTGCCCTGGCAACAGTAATGCTAAGGGCACACAAAGCTGCATCTGCAGGAGTGTAACCAGTAGGTCAAGGGAAGTAATAATTTCCTTTTATTGGTGACCTGTTAGACTGCATCTGGGATACTTTGTGCAGTTATGGGCCTCCAAGTACAAGACAGACATTGATAAATGGGAGTCAGTTCAGTGGAAGGCCATCAGAATGGTCATGGGCTCAAGTAACTGTCTGTTCAGGTGACGCTGAGAGAATAAAGCTTGTTCTGCTAGGAGATGATGTGCCATTAGGGTCAAATAATGGGATTTACCCACAAAGTCATCCCACAATGATCCCCAAATGATTGTCAGAGCTCTTCACCAAGTTGCATGGTGGAAGAATGAGACAGTGGTCAAGAGTCAAAGCAGGAGGTTTCAACTATACATTGGAAGAAAAATTTTCACCATGAGGACAAACAGCAGTGGAACAGGTTGCCTAGGAAGTCTGGCAGTCTCTATCCTTGCAGGTTTTCCTCACCTGAGTGGGAAAAGCCCTGACCAACCTGGTTTGCATTCAGCATTGATAGCAGGAGGTTGTGAATTAGACTCCCTTCCAACCAGAGTGATTTTCTGATACTGCATCACAGAATGTTCTTCAAAACACTTAAATCCCTGCACATTTCAATGATATTTTTACACTTTAAATTATGATATAATGATCTGTAAATGTTTTAGGATGTTAATTCCTAGACAGACAAGTATTCTAAGCTCTTGAAGGTTGGAAGAACGTAGTTGTTAGGATATGTCTGCTTTGACTCTTATCAAGGACAGTCAATTGCTTGGGGCATAAAAAAGCCATGGTGTTCCATGTGTTCACTTTATTTAAAGTGTAACATTTTACATAGTACGAAGGGTCACTACTCTTCTGTAAAAGAATACTGAATTGAATTACTGTGCCAATGTCTGTGGCATAATTAATTCAAACTTCAAATATTTGTCTATAATGAGCAATCTTGTACTTGTTCAGAGGATGGAGAAGCTAGAGAAAGAGACGAAATCAGACATGACCGGCGCAAAGAGAGACAGCATGACAGAAATCTTTCCCGGGCAGCCCCTGATAAAAGGTGAGTCACAAAAAAAAAGCTGGCTTATTCCTGTACTGGCACTGGCTTCCCCACTAGGGAACCTAATGAAGGCTTTCCTTTTCTTGATGTGAGTGCCTGAATTGTATCTTGTGGAGATAGCCACTGGTATGAAGCACAGTTCATTCATTGTATGAAAAAGTATTACTGTGTTAAAACACTGCAATACTCTATTCAAAATTTAGAATTTTCCACATGAATGGGAGAGAGGGGTGTGCTGTGTTGGTTTTGGGTGGGTTTTTCTTTAGCAGAAGTCCAGTATACTCAGGTTTAATTAACATGTTGACAGCAAAGATTGAAACCTGAATGCTCTAATTTTGGTGAGACCAGAGTTATCAATAGTGGCTTTGTTTCTTGAAGCTGTTCATTTAAAGTAAGCTTAGATTTATGAAGGTAGGCTGAAGTATCTTATTAGCTGAAGCCACTGAGATTTCCGAGTGCAAATAGTTTCTGGAGGCTTAAAATCTCTAATATGTTAAAATTGGATTGCTCGGCCTTCCCAGAATATAACTGCACTGATTCTTGCAAAAAATAAATATGACATTTTAGACCAAGTCAGCTTGATGTGAATTGCAGATAGTGGAAAGCAAATTTAAATGTCATGCCCAGCTGAACATAACTTTTCCAAATGTTTCCTTTGCCAGGAGACAAATTTTAAATGTTACTTAGTAAGGAAGAACAACAGTCAAAATCTGGTTCCTGAAGCAAATCGTTAGCAACTAATACAGGATCGAGTTGCAATTGAGCATGTCAACAAGTATGGTTTACTGACCTCATAAAACTTTTAAATTTTTAATTCAGGTCAAAGCTGCAAAGAAATGAGAACAGAGATATCAGTGAAGTTATTGCCCTAGGGGTACCCAACCCCAGGCCATCCAATGAAATCCAGTATGACCAGAGGCTGTTCAACCAGAGCAAGGTAAAATAGCTTTTCACAGTTGTGTAGCTTTCTATGAGAACATGCTTATCCTTCCTTAGTGGGTACGGCTGGAATACTAAAGGGAGCCTGTTCTCATGGTTGGTGTGGATACACTGAGAAATAAGTCTTTACATAACTGATCAGGAAACTATTGATTTCCTTTATCCAGAGCCTATGCAAAAAAAAAAAAAAAAAAACCAGACTATTCTAAGTGTATAGCTGAATTAAAAGTGGTTTTGTTGTGCTTTTTCTCACTGGGGAGTGGGGAGAAAAACTATTTTGCCTTCAAGCTGCAGTGACCTCATTTTCTTCTCTTGTACAAATGTACTCACTGAATAGGGAAATCTGCTTTCAGAGAGAAGCAAGTAAATACTTTCTATTCCTATTACTGCTTGCGTTAATAATACTTCTGAAGATATAAACAGTTAACAGCAACATTGATTTTCCCTGAATTTTATACTATTTAGAGTTGACAAAATAGATTAGGCTTCAGCAAATCCCTCAATAGACCTGCAGTTTGTCAATCATTCTTTTTCATGTCTCCAATGAAAGACTTGCAGGCAAGAAGGGAAAGCTGATGAACCAAAAATGAACAAGCAGACGCTTCTACGTTCACAGTTTATATAAGCTTCTGTGTGATTTGGATCAGTCAGCTTAAATCATGTTTTCCAGAAATTCTGAGTAATACACATTTCTGTATGGTTGTACTTAGCTATTACAGACAGATGTACTTCCAGGACAGACTGAAATAATCCATTATTCTGAAATGCAGATGGCCTGTAATCCTTCCTGTTGCTTTCTGGAAGAGTAGGACTGAGGCTTGTAATGTCGTGTTCTCTGGACTTAATCCCAGACCCAAACCCACTCATATCCTCATTAAGTGCTTGGAGTAATTTGAAATCAATCATAAATCACACAATACCATCTTTGTGTAACTGTGTAACATCATCGGTGTATTTTGTCATTAAAATAAGTTAGCTGACGTTTTGCAGATTCACTTGTGCTGTTCTGCTGTTCTTCACAGGGTATGGACAGTGGCTTTGCTGGAGGAGAGGATGAAATTTATAATGTTTATGACCAGCCTTGGAGAAGTGGCAAGGATATGGCCCAAAACATCTACAGGCCAAGTAAAAATGTGGATAAGGACATGTACGGTGATGATCTAGAGGCTCGAATAAAGACCAACAGGTAAGGAAATAAATTTAAGAAATATTCTTAATTAGTACTCTGAAGTTAGTCAACTGAGAATCGTCTTCTCCTGCAGGTTTGTTCCTGACAAAGAGTTTTCTAACTCGGATCGTAACACCAGAGGCAGGGGCAGAGATGGACCAGTTCAATTTGAGGAGGATCCATTTGGTTTGGACAAGTTTCTGGAAGAAGCTAAGCAACATGGTGGTTCTAAACGGCCATCAGACAGCAGCCGCCCTAAAGAACATGAGCATGAGAGCAAAAAGAGGAGGAAGGACTGAATGCCTCTGCTCCTTGAGAGGTAGGGAAAGGGACTGCACGCTTGGACTTCATGCAAAAGGATTTTTAATATTGGGTGTATAGGAGGATGGCGTTGTAACACAGCAGTTCACACCTCTGGCCGTGTGGATATATACACACACAAATTCTTCAACACAGGACTGCTACCCGAGGAGAGAGACATGGAGACCACTCTGAAACATTTCATAAGGGAATTAATTATTCTTTAGCAAGTTCTCTGACTTTGCTGATTCTCCATTGCCCAGCATCTCAGGGTAAGAATGTAGCCCCCTTTCTACAGCGTTAGTTTTTGTAGGTAGCTAAAGCTTTGACTTGGATCTGTTAAAAGCTTTCCTGCTGTATATAATGATTGTCTTATGCTGTAACAGATGCTGGGGTGTTTATGATTCAGTGTTTTAGTGTGGCTATACAGTTTATTATAATAAGGGAGGGGAAACAGCTGGATTCTGTTTTAAAACAAGTACTCATTCATAGTTTCTCAGTAATCTTTATTTTAGTTTCTTTACATTTAGTGAAATAAAGCCTCCTTCCACCACTCACTCACTTTGATTCTTTCTTTGACTGCGTCTTCTACGGATCTGCTGTCTGAGACTGAGCTAAAAACAACAGAAATTATTGAAATTAGCTAGGCAAGAAGGTTTATTTTTCATTTCTGATCACCCAGAACATTGATATGGAAAGCAGAAGATACATTTATAACCAATTCAGTTTCATGGGCCCCAAGCCAGGGCTTTCCTGACAGGAAAGTTAAATATATATGCACAACAATTGCTAGTTGTACCAGCAAAATGCATCTTAAAAGCTTTCAACTTTTTGTGCTTTCAACTGGAACTAATAAAAAGTAACTGTCTAAAGCTAGCCTAGAACCAAATGGGAGAAGTGCTCATGTATTCTAGAGAAGCCTGCATTTTTAAGAAATGAAAATAACTGCTGCTTGCCTTCTGCTTTTTATTTCACTATAAAGAAGCCTCTTAGCTTGCACTTCTTGTGAGAGTACAGTCTTTGATGCCTAGGCAGTTAAGTGCATGTGGCTATCCTTAAAGCTTCAAGAATAAAAAGCAGCAAAAATTTCCAGGAAATTTACACAAAATACTATGCTATTTCTAGTACTTAATTTGATAATTGCATACAGATAACATCCTAGTTCAGCACAATTTATGAAGGACCAGCCTACTGCCTATCTAGTCACGGTTTAAGGAGTCTTAATTTATGCTTCCGTTTTCGTACCACAGTTGGAACTTGCAGGTTGGTTCTTCCTTGGGAACAGGTACTGAAGTAACTACAACCAACAATAACTTGTGCAGTAATAAGAACCATGTCAAGCAAAATACTTTATGACAATCAAAATACTGCATCACTGAAGTCTCCTGCCAATTCATTTTACTTTTACTATCTCCTAGCATTCAAAGTCTCAAAATAAGAAACCAGTTGGCAAAAGGATATTGAAGAATTCCTATTAAGTAATCAAAGGCTTGAACTGATTGTGGTTGATACACCATCCTGCTTGTTGCTCATGGCTTCACTGTGTACTATACAGTCTGAGTAGTTGTATCAGCTGAAGCATATGTAAGTCTGTAAGAAAGTCCCCTATTTAGGGAACATAGCAGATGCAAGTTTCTAATGATTTTGACATGAGAGCTGTTAATAAATCAATGGCTTTGGGTAGCCGTTGACTCCCTGTCCTTTATTTCCTATCTGTCAACACCACTGCATACTAAATGTTGGGAAAGTGGTGAGATGGCTTTGCCCTGTTTCTATGCTGGAGTGAAGCTGGAGGATACAGCTATCTGGCTCTAGCTGACCAGTCAATGACAGACACTTTTGTATGTGTAGCAGACCATTACACTGTCTTGATACCATACATTTAATGCATTTAAAATGTTAAAGATGGAGAGAACAAAACCCTACACTAGAGCAAATTTAAAGCTGTCTTGAACACATGAAAGCAAGCAGCTGCTTTCTCCTGTATGAAATGACAGCTGAAGAAAAATAAATTTCTCTAAAGTTCAAAATTTAGCATCACTTTCTTTATCATGTTCCCCCAGCCACTCAACATCCAGATCAGATGTTGAAATCCACCTGCAGAAACCTGTGTTTCAAATTGCAAACTAGTTGCATAGTAAATCCCAAACAGTTTTATACATTACTTTATGAATTACTTTAAGAATTCACATTACTTTAGCATAGCAGGAGTTTTTGGTTTCTTGAGTGTGATCTCTCTGGTATCTCTATGATCTTGACCCCTAACAGTTCAAGCTGAGAGGACGGAATAAACAAGTGGTAGTGTTTTAAAAAACATTAAAAGCACACTGAGTGACAAAATACTTAAACCACACTTTGAAAGAATATGGTAATATTTTCATGTTACTATATCCAACTGAAGGCAGAATTAGAGTCAACTCATCACATTACTTCATTAAAGGAATTAGCACATTACCTTGGAGCCTTCAAGAATGTGGGAGTCCTTCTGTAGCACATTCTGCACTTCTTCTGGAGTTGAGAATTTAATCCAGCAATAACGTCTGTGAAAGCCTGTATCTCTGTCCTAATTACCAGTTAAAAAAACCAAAATGCAATTACTACAGGAAATATTCATAGAGGCTGTTAAACGCTTTCTACATATATTGAATTTAAGGGTTATTCAGAAATTATCAGAGGGATTGGCACACTTGCTGTTTCAGGGGCCTTTTTCACACAGATGTTTGCTGTCAGTGACAGTATGTGGGGTCTAGCAAAGGCTGTTCTACATACCTTTCAATTCAAATCTAGCAATAATAATAAAAAAATCACGAGCTTAAGATATAGTTGAAGCCTGGAATAATGCATAGGCAGTAGTTTCAAACTGCAGTATTTATCTAGTAATAATAGCCAGTCATAACAGAACTGCCATTTAAATGGCCACAGTACTTGGAAAGCATTCAGCAAAGATACAGCAGCTTCTTAAGAGACTAAGCAGAGTGCAATTCAGAATGACAAGCACTAACTGCACTGAAAAGAAAAAAGTTATTTTTAGAAATAATTTACCAGTCAGAAAAGACAGTTGTCAATAAAGAGGTGATAATGAGGAAAAGCCAGGTGTATCCAAGTGCCATCTATCTCTACTCAGATTCCCCTCAGAGCTCACAACAGCTCAGCCACTCTGATGATGAGGCAACACTTCCAAACCACCACGGAACTTTTCACCTACAAGACACTGCCTGGTTTCAGTATCCCGTGATGTCTAAATTAGGCTGTCCTACACTGGGGATTTTTGTACCTCTGGCAGTTTTAAGCATTAGTGAAACTCCTTAAGTAATCACTGAATCTAAACGTACACACGTGCATCACTTGAATCAGTGCTGGAGCTGGGTTTTTGGTAAGCTACCAGAGTTTGCAACAAAACAATGCAGTCCGTCCTGGGCCTGAGGAAAAACAACGTGACAGGCAGGTCTCTAAGCTTCAACTGTTCAAAACAACCAGCCTGTTTCAAACTATCTTTCTCCATTTCCACATTAATCCTCAACCGAGGTGAACCCATCAGCTCACTAACTGAAGTTCACTACACACTGAGCTTAATTTAACAGGCCATTACTTCACATGGAGAAACAAAAGCGGACAGAACTTTGACACCTTCAGCAATGGCCTGCAACTTATCCACAAAGAAACATTTTTTGACTGTTTATCTCTAAGAAACTGCACTAGATACTATGATCCCCGACCTACATCCTCAGAAGATAAACAGCGTAAACTACAGAGGCATTAGCAGCTTGGTAGCACCCTGCAGAGGTTATGGGCTTTGTGTTAACCCTGCACTCTGGATGGGGTCTAAATCCACAGCAAGAAAAGATGGTAGGTTCATACCCACACATTTAGTTTTTGACCAGTGAGACCAGGCACAGAGATAAAAACTTTATTCTCTGTCATAAAAACAGTAACACGATGATAGAGAAGCTCAAAGCACTTTTAGATTAATTATTCAGAAATGACAGCAACAACAGGATGTGAAGGATGTGCTTTGTAAAACTCTTTGAAAGCCACTGGAAAACACTAAGCTTCCATAAGGCCTAGCGCTCGCAGACAAGTGGTGACGCTCCTGGGAGAAGGAGCTAAGCACTAAAAACCTCACTAGAGTACAAGATAAGGCGTCCCGACTGCAGCTCCTAGAAAGCGGAGAAGCTGCTTCGGAGCAAGGCCTCAGCCGCAGAACCAGCCGGCGGCTCTTCTCCGCTTCGCCCAGAAGACACGAACCGCGGCCCGGAGGACACGCGGGTACTCACGAATGGCAGCTGGCACCTCTGCACCGACCCGAACTGGGAGAAGTACTCCTTCAGCTCCTCTGTGGGGAAACACACCTGGTTACCCGGGCCCGGCGCCTCCGCGCAGCCGCGCCGCCCTGGCCCGACCCCCGGCCTGTGCCGGCACACGCGGCGGGGCCGCCCAACCCCGCCAGCCCCAGCAGCGGTGAGAGATGGGAGGGGGGGCGCAGACTCACTGCTCGACACCGTCCAGGGAACCTCAGCCACGAAGATGTCGAAGAGCCGCCGGGAGCGGCGCCCGGCCGCCCGCACCGCACTGGCCGCCGCCATGTCGGAACCGCAGCGAGGGGGAAGGACGGAGAGAGGGAGGGGCGGCCCCGCCCCGGCCGGCCCGAAATGGCGGCGGCGGCTCTGACCCGTGAGGGTGGGGAGGATGCGTTTCGCCGGCTCTTTCGATTCTACCGGCAGCGCGACGCGTCCGACCTGCGGGGCGTGGTGGACTTCTCCGCGCCGGGGGCCCAGGTAATTCCGGGCTGCTTCTGCGCGTGCCCCGCGGCGAGCGGCTCGGAGCGCGTCCCGCCCTCTGCGCGGTGTCTCAGTGCGGGGCTGTGGCGGTGTCGCTGCAGCCCGTTCTCTCCACCTGCTGTTCCCCTTCGTGCCCGACGCCGACTCCCTAGTGCCGCCCCGTTTCTTGCTAGAGGAGGTTGCACTCGAGCGCTGAGCCTCTTATGCGTCCCTGAGATGTTTTAAAAATGAGGGCGTAACCCGAGAGGGGCAGCTGGGAAGGGGCCGGGGCCCCTCTGCCCGCGGGCCCCAAAGGCGGGCGCGCCCAGGCTCTGCCGGCGCCGTGGGACGCTGCCCGAGGGCACAGGGTGCCGTGCAGCCGCCCCTGGCCAGCGCGATACCTAGTCACAGATTTACTACTTTTGCTTGTATTTACTTTCATAATGTTTCACTAGCTGCCTACTCTGCAGTAGGGGATCTTCAAAGCTTCTGATAGGACCACGTGATACTTAAGCAGCGTACTGACATAAAAAAACCCCAGTTTCACTCTCGGAGCTGACATTGTTTCCTGGGCCTGCTGGCCCTTGCCTTAGCCCTGAAATACTTGGGTGAGCTGGGATCAGCTTCCCCTTGCTGTGCTGTCTTCCCCCTAATCAAGTTTCTTCTCCTTTCTCACTCCTTTATAATAAATGCTTGGCTTAGTCATCAGGGCGAATTCAGCTGTTGCAGTGGGTTGGGGAACACAGTCAGCAGCACAGCTGAAAGTAGTAGCCATCATAGTAGTTTACCATGTCTTTAGTGATGAAGAAATGATCCTTAACACTTCTCTTCTGTTTTGTCACCTCACAGAAGGATAACACATATCTGCTAAAATGTTGTTAACCAGAGATTTTCTACTTAGGAGCCTATGTAAAAAAAAAAAGGAGTGGGGAATATAGTTAAAATGAAACTTTGCCTAATTTTTCATCATTTCAATGCTTAGTCTTTTCTTTTTAGTGTCCTATTAAGATGTTTATTTTTCTATCTTTTGGGACTATAATTTTGCTGTTGCTAATGGAACACAAAACCTGACCCATATGAAATTGTTAGAGGCATTAGAATTAACCAAGGAAGTTGTTAACATTTCAGCCTTTCTTGAGCTTGCAGCAATCCTGTATTTGGTAAAGGATTACAGCATTATGGCTCTTCTGGGAAATTCAAAGTATGTGAAAACATCACAAGGATCTGTCTTCTCCCAGTATGATTCTTTTTGTGCCTGTTACCTTCTAAGATCAGGTGACACTTTACTAGTGAAAACATCTTTTATTCCTCTTTCCCCCAGGTTAAAAATATCTGGGTTTTCTCTTTAAGAGCTACAGGCCAGGCAGATTGGCCCAGATAATATTGCTTCTTTTTTTCTCAGGAAACAACTTCAAGCAATTGAGCTCTTCAGTGAAGTGTGACATACCCCATCTGCCCTGTTACCAGGCTTATTTAACTGATTCAGCACATGTAATTCTTCAGCATAGAAACATCTCCTGTTCTCCAGAAGCCCAGGCAACAGCTGGTGTGGACACACTTTGAACAGGCAGTGAGGTGGCAGAGTTTTGGTCAGAGGATGAGCCTTCCTGGGGGCACTCTGTGGACAGGACTGTGAAGTAAGCACTTCAAGGCTGGCACTCACAAAGCTGCTTTTGACAGAGAGCTGAAAAATGGGTAAAACTGACTTCGTTGCCAGAAGGTGCTGTCCAGCAGTAGTTCAGAATTTCTTAGAAATTCTAGGTATGTAATTTAGTCCTTTTGCTTAAAAAATGTTAACCAGAGCTGTCGGCTGCAAAGAGACTGATTTACACATGCACCACTACAGAGGCTGTGTGCAAAGGTCTTAATTTGATATACACTTTAAGTTGTTATAGACAAAGTCTTGCAGTCTCTGCCTGTTTATTCCTACTGTGCCTGGCCATCTCTTTCCTTATACGAGCCTGGACTTTTCCACTGCTGCATGGAGAGCTGGACTGGGGAACTAAACCAGAACAAAACCAACCTGCCCTCTACCCTGCCCTCCTCAAGACAGTTCCCTGTCCTAAGGGAAGAAGGGAGTGGGAACACATTAGAATGAGTTTCGTAGGGTTTTTTCAGCAAATGTTAGCTTAAAAACATGTGTTATTGCAACCCAAGAGAGTATGTCCAGTAAATACATCTTACCAAGCCTTGACCTGGTGATCCTGCTGTTGGGAACAGAAGTCGCGTGGCAGTATTCAGAATTGACAGGGTTTCTGTAGTCCTTCACATGCAACAGCTTTGGCTACTTCATCTTTCTGTAAATTAGAGATGAGAATAGTCATCTACCCTATGGGATCATGAGCAGCTTGTATTTGGAATGTTCTTTGAAAGTATAAAGTGTTATGAGTATATAGCTCTCTAATGAAGGTTGATAATTACCAGAATGTTTTAAAATTATGAGACTGTACTGTGGAAATGGACAAACCATGATGATTTTTTTCTCATTGGTACATATTGTTTGGGTTTTTTTATGAGTGGGGGACATCTCTCCTCATCCCTAAGTAAAACCTATAGGAACCTTTTGACTCTTATTTTGAACGTATACTGGTTCTGTTTGCCCTGTCCTGGTCACAGGTCTTTAGACAGTAGTTTTGTGGTACATTTGGCATTTTCGTGAGAGTTACCTTCAAGTGTGATAGCACTCTTCCTTATAGATGCTATTTTTGGGTGAGTTTTGTGTTTCTCACTTTTTTATTAAACTAGAACTGTTTTCTTTTGCCAGGTGTTCAGATCACAGCTCAGTATTTCTTCAGTCAGTGATCAAGATGCCTACAGAGCAGGATTACAGCCAGTTAGCCAGTGGAAAGCCTATGGCCTGAGTGGGTATCCAGGTAGGTGCCTCTGATTTCAAGAAAAATTGAACAAAACCTCGTTGCTTTGAATTCATGCATCTTCAGTCTTATCTCTCTTGTCCTGCTTGAAAAAGCTATTTTAGTTTACCTGAGTGTAATTAAATGTTTGCATAAGTGCAGGAGGACGAACAAATCAGCTAAAGGATGGGATGCAGCAATATTTATGAAGGTGAGAAGAGCCAGTTGTTTCACAGGGAGATCAACGAGACCATAGCTCATGAGAATGGATTCCTGTTGCCTTTGGCAGAGACTTTATTTCTGTTGAATCTGTTTTTTATCTGTTTTATCATGCACATTGGGTACATGGCTGAAATACAGTAGTTTCACAGTTGAAGTGTGGCATCTACTTGTCAGTGTAGGACACTGAGTATAGTAGGTGAATAAGAACCCATTAGTCTATTCAATATACAGAGTAATTTCATTAGGCACATTATTTCAGAAACGGAAATGTATTTTAGGTTTGCAGTTTACCTGGTAGAGTCACAGAGAGGCATTAGGTTGGAAGGCACCTCCAGAGGTCTAGGCCAACACCCTGATTAAAGCAGGATGAAGTTGCAAGTTAGATCAGGATGCTGAGAGCTTTGTATGGGTAAATTCTGGAAATCTCTAAGGATAGAGATTACACACCCTCTCTGGGCACCTGTACCAATGTGTGGCCATGGTTTTTTTCTAAACCTTATATCTAATAAAAATTTGTCTTACTGTTATTTGTGACTGTTGTCTCTCATAATCTTGCTGTGCACATCTGAGAAGAATCTGGCTCCCCTCCTCTCTCATGCCTGTAGGTAGTGCTCAGTACCAGGATGTGTCACCAGCCCTCACTGCTGCTCACGCAGTTTGTCCTCAAGGCAGCCTGGCCTTGGTTTGAAGCTGCTCTTGGCCCTTGGGCCCATATTGTTGCATGGGGTTATTCTGCCCCAGATGCAGAATTACCACTGTTGAACTTCCTGAGGTTCTCTTTAGCCCGTTCCTTCATTTGTCAAAGCCCCTTTCAGGGGCAGCAGTAGCCTCCAGCATATCCACTGCTGCCCCAATTTAGTGTAATCTGTAAGTGAAATGGGGATGAACATGGCATCATCCACATTGTTGATGTAGATGTAGTTATCAGTCTTTGCCCAGGATCAAAGAATGTAGCTCATAACAGCTGCTGGTTAGACTTTGAATCATCAGATATTCTTTAAGCCTGGTGATCCAGCCACTTTTTGCTTACCCTTTCAATTTCCCCCAAAAATTTATGGGCCTCCAGTTTGGCTCCGATGATGCTACAGGAGACCAAGTGGAAAACTTTTCTTAAGCCAAGGTAAACATCATCCCCTGTTTTCCCCTTGTCTGGACATCTCACTGTAGCAGGCAGTAAGGTTGGTTACACAAAATTTGCTTTCCATGCTGTTTGTTCTCAACCACCGTGTGTCTGGAAGTGGCTGCCATGCAAGTTTGCTTCATAATTTTATCAGGGGTTTTGGTAAGGCTGATGAGTTTCTAGTTCCCCAGATCCTCCATATTCAGGGATTTTTGTTCAATTAATTTTGTTTTTTCTCATGTTTCTTTTGGTTCATTGGGATCTCAGTCAGTTTCTGTGGGGGTTGCTATGAATCCAGCCTACCATTTCTGAAACTGAAGCAGCCATGCTACCCATCTGGCATATTTAATACACAGGGGATTGAATAACTTCAGGAGAAAGGCTTCTGCCTCTTCTTGCCTCTATAAATGTTTTGTTCCACTTACCTGTCATATTATAGCTGCCCTCACTTGGTCTGCTTGTCATTTACTGTCTGTCTAAATGTCTTTCCTAGTAATTACATAGGGGGTGTGGGGAATCACAGGTGTTCCACTTAACTGCATTTTTCTTCTGCTTTGGCAGAGGAAACCTTTTACTAAAATGAAATGCAAATACATTGACAAATTATCTGTCCTGTTTAGAATCATGTCATGTGTGGACTTGAACAATATTTTATCATTTTTCAGCTACCTTTTTCTGGACATCTTAAAACCGTAGGAGATGTGTAACCAACTGTCCCAATAGCCTTCTAAGTGAAGTAAGAATTTCTTTAGTTTGTCTATGAGCAAATAGAAAGGAAGTAATTTGGTTTTGTCCCCCCAGTAAGCAATGAAATAGTTTAAGGAATCTGGGTGAATTTCTCTTGTGGTGTCCTGAGTTCTGTGAGAAGCGTGTGATGCTGTCTTTGGGTCTTTGTAACTGACATACTTTTGTTTGTTTGTTTATGAGAGGTCTTTCTTGTTAGATAGCTGCATGTCTTATCCTTCCTTTGACTGAGGTTGGAGACCAGTTTCATTAGGCGTGAATTAATTCCTAGTATGTAGCAAGATAGTGCTGCAGTAAGAGAATTGCATCTGCTTCCTCAGGGCAGTTTCCTTTAGTATTCAGATTCACAAAGAATAATTCTTTTGCCCTTTCTCCCCACATCTTTCAAGGCCAAGAGGTTTAATTATGTTGTCTTCAAAGTTTGTCTGTGGTGTTCTTCAGTCAGTTCAGAAAGATTGCTACAGAAATATTTTTTTTATTTCTTACTCTTTTCCCTCCTATGTGTGCATGTCACTGATTTCTAGCACTATTAGTCTTTGTTCTATGTTTGCATAGAATTTTATAGTAAAACTATGTAACTGTTAGAAATTCAGTTTCTATCTTTCTTGACACAATAAGCATAGTAGTAACCCACTTTTTAGTTGCTACTGCTTTTGCAAATCTAGACCGGTCTAGTTTCTTAGGAGAAACCTAGGGCAAGGAAAGATTTGGAGAGACACGAGCATGTTCTAAGCTTGTGATATAAAAGTCATAAATCCTGGATTCCTGTTCTCATCTCTGCTAGTAACTAACCGTCCAGGCTTCAATGCCTTCGTTAATACCTGGGGATAATACATGCATAGTGGAGTATAATTTCATGAATGTAGTAAAGTACTTCAAGAACCCCACATCAAAAGCTGTAGACAGGATGGGCAATATTATTATTCTGTTCTATGCAGAGGCCAGCAGAAAGTAAATGTAATGCTTCTGGCTAAGAAACTTCTTGTAGCCAAACCTATCAGAAGGCTGCCATAGTCTGAAAGTGCAGGAAACAGAGTGAAGCAAGTGACCATATGTTATTAATACACTGAAGGCTTTTTTTCTAACCAATTGCTTTAATCTTGAGTCTGTGAGGTGTGCTGGCAGGTAGCTCTTTTTATGTTTTTATTACCACTTTCATAAGGCCACAAGGCAAGTTTGTATCCTGCTGAGACTCCTAGCTTTGCTGCTTCTTTTTTAATCTATTTTTGTCTCTGTTAACTTGATATGACTGAGAAGTTCAAAAAGACACAGTAGGCCAAAACCTTAAAACCTCCTTTTTCTTTGTTCCTCTTACACCCTTATCTCTCTTTGCATGAGGATTTTGTCTTGGTGAGTCTTACTGAATTGACAGTCTCTGAGAGACTGCCTTGATTCTCAGAGTAGGTACAGTACAGATTAATAGCATCTCTCATATGGGCTGCTGCTTGAACCCTGCGTGAGGTGCTTGGCTCAGGCACCTCAGAAATGAATGTGCAGAATAGCTGCATGTTTATTTTGTTTTGTTAATTAACAATGCCTGCAAAGTATCCGCGGTCAACAACAAGTGGTTTGGGATATAATTTGACTTTCATGCCCCTTTCTGAGTGTTACTGTATCAAAACACAAATATGGATACAACCAGACTTACCTGGAAATAAGCATGAAGCGAAGGGGAGGACACTTTACGTTACTAGACACATGCTCAGCCCAGGAACTTCTTTCTGAAGTAGCAGTAGGAAGACAGTATGAGTTCAGAAACAGGGATAAAGTTAGTTTGAAGTGTAGAAAAACTAGGCCAGAATTACTTTAACTTTGCAGGGCCTAAGAGAAAAGTCATGTTGAATAATTTAAAAAATAAAATGTACTCCAGAGCAATTGGATTTCCATGTTCTTACTCGTTTGTCTCCTGTAATCAATATGCCTTACATAGATATGTCCTTTATTGTCATTTTTTATTTGGACCAGTGTTGGCTGCCCTCTCTGCCTTCTACCTTGTGCTACCATTTGTTTTTTCTGAAAAAAACCCAGGAAGTTTTAACTTAAGTAGAATAGATTTCATCAGCTTATATGCACAGTCAGTTTTTCTCACTACTTCTGACTCCTGTCCTTCGCTCTAGATTAAGAAAAATACAGGGAAACTCCTAATCATACTTTTCTCTCCATCCTATCCTTTTTTCCTTTGTGGTCAGGGTTTATTTTCATACCAAACCCTTTCCTTCCGGGCTGCCAGCGTCACTGGGTGAAGCAGTGTCTCAAGCTATACCCTGAGAAGCCCAATGTCTGCAACCTGGACCTGCACATGGCTCCTGAGAAGACCACGGACCTGTGGGGACAGAGCAAAGAGCAGCTGAGGTAAGTCCACTATAACCTTTGGTGGTCAAAACTAATGGAGCCAGATCTCATGTCTGAGAAGGTCTAAGAAAATGGAGCAGGGAAGGGAAGCTGAAGAAGATTGTGTACGTGCTGGCAGTATACAGATGGTGTCAGACACGCCAGGTTAAAGATGGATATTTCATGACTTCATGTGCATCCTTGTTAATTCTCTGCTTTCATGCTCAATGGGATTTTTGAGTAGCATATTGTTCTAAAGCCGTCAGTGAAATGTTAAACAGTGACCCTGGCTAATGTGGTGCTTGGAAGCTTGCTAAGCTCAGCTACAAGTAGAACCATGAAGTCCTTCTAGGCCTCAGTTATCCTGGGGCAAAAGGGATCCTTTCCAAAACTCCCCACTAATGGTAGCATTTCTTCCCAGTTAGCTCTAAGAGCAGACTTAGCTCTTACAGTACACTGTAATTACGCTGTTAGCTGTACTCTCTTGAACTTCTTAAATCTACCAGTTTCTGTGTTCTTATTTTCTAAAGTATTTCTTTTAGTTTGGTTTTGTTTGTGGTTCTTAATTCAGCATGACATTGAAAAAATGTATTCAATGTACCATTTTAATGGCAATCCTGTTTAATCTGAAAGATTCCTTCAGGTTCAGAATTCTGTGGCTGATGCAGCTGCCTTTTCTCTACCTGATTTGGAATTTAATGGAGAATTTGTCCCAGTTTTGAAGTCAAGTAGAAAGTTTAAAAAAAGAAAGTCTTTTAAAGCTTGAACTTTATTAAAGTCACCTGTAAAAATACATATAAGACAGACTGTTTACAGTACACAACCTTTTAGCTACTTGGATATTTATCGCTACCTTACTGATTTCACTGCTCATTTTTCATAATGATTGTTTCATGTGATGGTGCAGAGTTCCCTACAATGCTCATCTTCCACCTCAGTCTCTTAGTGAGATTCACATGCTGAGATTTTTCTTCAAAAAAGCTTGTGACATCTACAAGGTATAGGATGGCAAAAGCAAGATTTGCACTTCTAACTGTTTGCACCTAGGAGAGAAGTTATGCCCTCACTTGTGTTTTCCAGGCTCAGTCAGAATTAGTTACAGAAATGTGGACACCATTTTTGTGTTCCATCAAGGATGAAAAATTGTTCTTTGAAAGGATTGTGCATTGTGCCCAGTGGCTGAAAAAAGTGGGGTACTGTTCCAGCTTGACAGGCCTCTCCCAGCAGGACCTCCTGCGTGCAGGGAATGATCAGAACAGAGGTTATTTTGCAGCTGAATCCAGTTCAGTTGAAAACACTGTTTGGAAGAGTGATGGCTGGCAGCAACACTGGCAGTTTTATGAAGTACTTGCCTGAGTCTTCAAGTGAGCAAACAGCTGTGTTTGTGCTTATACCTAGGGGCAGGAGATCAAACTAGCCAGCCTCTCTAGTATCTGGAGTGAAAGCCTTTCAGGGAGGTGAGAAACAGTGCTTAACTAAAAAGAGGTCTACATCCAAGATGGGTCACAACTTTAATGCTTTTTAAAGCCATCAGGCTGATGCATGCATGTGCTGGGGTCATGGCTTATCTGCTCTTTTCAGGATGCAGGAATCACAAAGTAGGGTGAATCCACTCAGTTCCTAGATGTATATGCTATGCTTTCCTCACAAAGTGGAGCCTGGGTATTTTCTCTGGTGCTGGGGACAATTAAAAGCATAAAAGGGGATAGAGCATTCCCACAAGGGAGATAGAGATACATAGATATGTCCATCCTTGTATATAAGGAAAAGGCTGGAGGGGTTTTATAGATGCAATCATGACCAGCAAATAAAGAAACAAGGGATCTTCAGACCAAAGCTCCCATGCTTGTTCTAACATAGTTATACCAGACCTTTTCTGTGCTTTCTTGTAGGACCTCATTGTTTCCAGATGCACAACTCATACTTTCCCCTTCTTAGCAATCGCACATGAAATCACATGCAAAATACCAAGTTCTGGGAATAAGGACTTCCCACATGCATTTGGGCTCTTGCTGTTGTGCAAGCACTCTAGCACTGTAGCGAAAGAAGGGCACTTTTGAAAGGCACATGCTAAAAATGTTTCATTATGAGCATTGTCGATTGAAAGATGTACAGGAACAAGTTGTGGGCTCCCTGTTTTTTAAATGCTGTGTTACCTGCTTGTAGGCTACACAAATTGTTCCAAGCAGCATGTATTTGACAGTTACTGTGTCGGTGTTAATGGTAATTGCAGTTGCTGTTACCGTATGACAGATGGAAATTGGAAAGCGTACTTTCAGTAATCAGTGAGCTAAGAAAAATTACTAAAGGTAAAGAAACTGGCCTTTTACTCCTGTTCCTGGTTTATCTTAGGAGCTATCAGTATGGCATAGTTGAAGGGCAGGAACAAGCTGCATATCCAGGTGGAAATGCACATTAAATGCAGATGTTTGGCTGAGACTTGACCATGGCAGCACAAATACGAATCTTTTTTTGTAAAAGAGAGCATGTCGTGCTGAACTAATGAGGCTATAAATGAGAGCCAACCGTCTGGTGCTACTGTTTATCTGCTAAGTATATTTCCCTTTTCTCTCTTTTTCTTTTTTTACCATACCACGTGACTTGGCTTGAGAAAAATAAGCTGAAATTGCTGGAATGAGTAGACTAGAAGATAGATATGTACCTTCCTTTTTGTATTTGTCACTAACATATTTCCGTTTTATTTAGTTATGCTCTGTAACTTTTCAAGAGCTTTTCCATAGTCCTACTAAAAGCCTCTCCTTGAAGCCTCTTGCTTCCATCACCTTCAAGTAAGAATGGTAAATTGGTGTGTGGCTTCAGACCACTCAGTCCCTTTACTTCAGGGTTGTCACATGAGAAGAATAGTTCTTTGTCCTGCATAGCAGTCTGGATAAGGGGACACCTGCAGTCTAGACTTCTTGATGCTGTGGTCATAGCTAGAGAAGTCTTGCTTTTTACTGTGAGTCAGTCTGTCCTAAGGACGTTTTATCAAAGTACCAAGTAGTAGAACTAACCATCCTTTGCAATATTAGGCAGCATGCTATGTTTCGCTGTCAGGCAACTCATTTTTCTTTCTTGTAATTTTCCATTAGGTACCTAGAATATTTTTTCCTTGCATTTGCACCTTTAGATCTTCAGATTCTGGTCTTTCAGGTGCTCAAATAATTCTGATTTCTAAATCTGTGCAGCTCATTGTGTTGTTTCCATCTGATAACCTCTTAGGTACCATGTCAAAAATACAAGCTTTCAAACTGACAGCAATTGGCAGTAGTCCCCATAGCTTGCGCACATTGCATGAACTAAATTTTCAAGGTCTTTGGAGGAAGAAAGTATTGGCACTGAAAATAAAAGTTGAGTATTGATTGGTTTTAATAGCATTGATTGGTTTTAATAGGCTTTGAAATGGATGAGTGAATCTCATTACTGTATGCTGCACTACCAGAAGACCCCCTCAGAAATTAACACACATCCTATTTCTTTATATTTTGTCTTTGTAGAAGGAAAGGTTCCAGTAAATGGGAGCCCAGGAGCCTATTGGAGAAGCTGCGCTGGGTGACCCTTGGTTACCATTATAACTGGGATACTAAGGTATTGAGATTAAATTCTCCATTTTTCTTAGCCATAAGCACTCAGAATGGCAAACAGAGAAGAACATCATGGAATAAAATGTTTACAGTCCTACAAGCCAGTCTCAAGGGAAGGCACTAACAAACTGTGCTTTTGAAGAACATTTTAATCTGTATTAGTTTACTGTGAAGGATTTAACAGCAAAAGTCCATTGCTGCAGTCTTTCCTTGAAAGTTAACGTGAGAGCATGCACTCAGCTCTAAACCTGCAGCTATTTCAGGGTAAGTGGCCTTTTTACCTACCAAGAGGGATGATTACAAAAGTATTGCTAACTACTTAAGCTGAGCGTGATTTCTGGGAAACTACTCTTCTTGGGGGGGCTGAGCAGGAGCAAGAAGAGACTGCTGCTTATGTGATTTTGAGCTTAAATGAGTCTGAACCAGTATAGTGCATTCTTACCAACTAACAGTTGTTTTGAGGATCCTGATCAAAATAAACTTTTTTCATAAGACTGAGATAGATGGAGGCTGATAAACACTGGCAGAGTGAATATGCATCTTATCCGTATATTGCAGATAACCAAATCTGCTTGCAGTCTCTAATTTACCAGATCCACCTGTTATTGGATGGCCTTAATAAAAGTTTGGTTATTATCTTCCAGTCCTCTCGGAATCACTCATGGGAGAGAGAAAAAGTAGGTTTGCAATTGATTCCTGTTTCTTATTCATGAAGGAATAAAGATGCTTGTTTTGGAGCTCTGTTGATGAGCTACAGGACTGTCTTTCCATTGGCAGCTTCAGGTTGTGACTGAAAAGATCCTCAGGATGTTGGTACTAATCTTACTGATTTCAAGTTTAGCATCTAGATATAATGATTAACTTCACAAATAATTGGATCTCTGGCAGTCTCAGCCAAGGCCACAAATTTAATGGTAAGAGGTAAATTTGCTGTGGTTCTGCCTGTGTTGTAGTCATTTTCTAGGCAAATATGATGCCATTCTCCATGACTATCAGCCAGACTTTTGAGTTCTTTTTCAGTGTTTGTTTCCAGTTGTATTTGCTGCTCTGATGTGTTGGGTGTGGCTTTCTTTTTTTTCTCCCCCCTCTCCTCCTTCCAGAAGTACTCAGCAAATCACCACACTCCTTTCCCCTCAGACCTTGCATTCCTATCAGAACAAGTGGCTGCAGCCTGTGGGTTCCGGGGTTTCCAAGCCCAAGCAGGGATCTTGAACTACTATCATTTTGACTCTTCGCTGGGAATTCATGTGGATGAGTCTGAACTAGACCATTCTCGGCCCCTGTTATCATTCAGGTGAGTCCAGGAAAGCACACTTGAGTGTTACGGAAAAATTGGTGGCTTTTTTCTAGGGCTGCATACGGTTATAGGAAGGCAGTATGATGTAGTTTGCTAATTGGGTATATAATCTTCACTGTCAGGAGATCTGATTAGCAGAAGGCTGTAGGTCAGGGACATAGATTTTTCTTTAAGGACTGCGTCAATAACATGAATGTAGTGCCTGGAGTGAAGAGTTCTTTTGCACAGAGCACAGTTCTATTCTAAAGCAGCGGAGTTTCAGTTGGGTACTAAAGAAGTATCTCAGCAGAGCTTCAAACCTGGCAGGGCAATTGCTCACACTGTGCCTATCTTGAACCAGATCTCTTAGTCAGTTTGCCATGTTCCCACTGAAAAGTTGTTCTTAGGAGTCCATCTGGTTTTTGTGATTGCTTGGGGTGTTTTTTATAAAGGAAATTTAACTACTGATATTTTCTTCCTGTACAGGAAATTGTTCTCTACCTGAATTTGTTTTCTCTTCTCTCTCCTTCCTTATACCATCTCTAGTTTTGGGCAATCCTCAATATTTTTGCTTGGGGGCCTGAAGCGGGAAGAGGCCCCGACAGCGATGTTCATGCACAGTGGAGATATCATGGTGATGTCTGGCTTCAGCCGCCTGCTGTACCACGCTGTGCCCCGCGTCCTCCCCAACCCTGAGGGGACAGCTCTGCCTTCGTGCCTCGACCAAGCTCTTTCTTCCGACCTTCCTGTTGGCTCAGTCATTGAGCACAGCTCTGATGAGGATTGGCAGGTGTGTGCCAAGTACCTGCAGTCCTCCCGCATCAACATGACTATTCGACAGGTGTTGGCTGAGGGTCAGAAATTTCCAGAGGAATCTGGGACAAATGGAAAGGGCCAAGCAGCCTCTGAAGACAGTCATCATGAGAACAGCAAAGCCAAAAGACATAAACCAAACACAGTCAGCTGAGACCAGGAGATCATACCAACATGGACTGGACAGGCAATTTCCATATGGAATTAGGAACTAGTGTAATACTGGAATTCACTTGTCTGTATTGCAGTTAATAAACTTGTGCAGAATATATGTAGTCCTTCTTGCTGTAATAAATAGGTGGGAGGAGAAAAAGAATTTAAAAGGAAAAGAAGGATAAGTTCAGGACTGGGACTCAGGAGATGAACTCTATTGGCATTTTGTTGCAGATGTTTACTGTACTGTGTTTCCTTTAAAATACCTGTATGTCAGAGAATTTTAGGCTTGGTTAAGTTTGAATGGTTTAAACTTCTGGCGAAGCTCGGTTTAACCTTTAGGAGTGACGTTTATAAAGTATTTTTAAATCATTGGTCAGAGAGTGTTACCAAAAGATACATAATTGCTATGCGATAGAGAATTCTGTTGGGCTTGTAAAGCCCAGCTGAGGCGGAGTAACAAGTATGAATGAGAATAGGCTGCTATGGGTGTAAGACATACCTGCAACATTTTCAAGATAATTACTACTACAGCAAAAATAGGTTCAGTGGTCAGAAACTGGCACCCCCCTCAAGCAACATCTGCTGTAAGCTTGCTGTAATCCTGTGCTCTCCTTTTGCCAGCTTGCTTCCCCTCAGCTGCAGCAGAATCTGCTTTCATGAGTGGTACTGAACATCTTATCTCAGATTTTAGAGAGAAACAATTGGGGATATCTGCTTAGAATATTTAGTAGCTCCCAACTGGGTCTCCTCCCAGCAGCAAGTATGTGACTGAGCCAAACATCCTTTCAAAACTGCCCTCTCTTAAGTGCCTGTGTGTTATGGTTGTCCCGTCCCAAGCTAGCATCTGTAAGGAACAGAATGACTTGCAGATAGAAGCAATGAAGTTGTAAATTAAGTACCTAAAAAATTAATCAGTGACTATCTCTGTTGCCCAAAAATAAATATATTGAAACAAAGAAAAGCACTAGCTTTTGTGCTAGTTCTTTTTAAGATTCAGGCCTTCCTATCTACTTTTTAATGTAATTTTAATTGTTGGAGTGGAATGCACTATCCCTGGGGTATTCTGTTATACTTTCCCAATGAATAAACTTACTTGGTTTTTAAATTAAAGATCTCTATCAGTTTTGGGCTGGCTATTTTCTTCTTTTCTTTTTCTCCCTGTTAGTTGTTTCAGTGTATTGTTAATGCTGCTGTATCCCTTGTGCAGTTCCCTCCAGGCTCCTTTTGGATCTACTGCCTCTGCAATCTGCCAGCTCTGGTGGAGGAGCCCTGCATATGTCTGCAGGGCTGCTTTGCTTATGGGCAGTTCAGGGTTTGTTGGGCAGTTGCAGAGGGGTGTTGCCTGCAGTATCAGTCCAATTTAATATGTATGTGGTAGCTTCTCCTCATGGGTAAAGTGTCTGGTCTGCTTATTTCATAGCAGGTGAATGTTTGTTTGTGTGCGATTAATTCCTTATACAATACTGCAGAGAGCTCCAGTAACTTAAGCTCTAAAATAATCAGATATGAGTTTTAATATCTTATTCTATGCTAGATGTCCTTTCTGTAGCCTAGGCCTGGTATATGTTCAGCTGAGCCCTAGGAGAGTGAATATATTAGGCAGAGAGGTTACAACATAACCAGAAAGGAAAGTTGACTGAGTCAGGCTCAGAAAACAGCAAAGCTCCCTTAGTTGCACCTGAAGGTGGAGAAGGATGGAGAGGAATATCTATTTTCCTAACTGAGAAGGCAGACTGACTGTTTTTCACTCTGGAGAGGTAGCAAAGATTGTACAACTCACTCATCTCTGCTGATGAGACAAGACAGAATGATGGAACTAGAAGGTGGTGAACTGGAGGTGGTTTCTTCATGTCACAGGCTGAATTGTAAGTCCATGGTTTTCATGTCTTCTGTTCCCTATAAATGTATGATATATGACAAGCAATCATTTATTCCAGGATTCAATTGTTCCTGTGATTCAAGGACAAGAAACCATACTGTTTACCCTCTGCAGCTGAAAATTGTAGTAAATGCTGCAAACTGCTGATAGCAATTAGTCATGAGAAGTATCCTGTACATTGAAGCCTTATGTTTAGATGTGACTGTGTTGAGAATTTTCTGAGTTACTGGCTTGCAGTCAAGCTTTTACCGAATTGTGAGTGAGACAGCCCTGATCTAATTCTGTATCAGACATCCAGAAAATGAAAAGGCCATGACCCAGAAATGGACATATGGGAAATTACCCAGAAAAAAAAAGTATCCATGTACCAAGAGAAACAACAATAAGAAGAGAGAATTTCCTCAGCTGCCAGCCTAGCGGGATCATTGGTTATGAGACCACAGCAGAGTGGAGTAGAAGTGAGCAAACCACAGGACTTCTGCAGGCTCTGCAAACTGGTACTTCCAGAATATAATTTCAAAGAGGCAGTAAATCCTGGGAAGAAGGCAGGGAATAGGGCTGCATCCAGTAATACACTCAGGAACCACTGACCTACTCCACACAGCTTTTAGAGTCTGACACTGCATTGCATTTGCTTGGGTTTCTGATGACCTAATGGGATTTTTTCATAGCACTGATCAAATTTTTGTATCTATTTGTACCACAAATAATTGCTTGTGTTCATATAGGTGCATGCTGAGATAGTCTCTAGTTTTTAATTTGTCTGAGAGAGAGGAGGTAAAGAAGAGGACATCTGGACCAATTCTGCAAGAAAATTTATGTAATGAGTTGATTACAGGAAGATAATCGTGTTTATTTCAAAGCCACCTGGAAATGAAGCACATTGTTTACCACATGTACGCTGTTCATAATGTGATCTAGAGATAAAGCTAGCTGTCCAACAATTACTCCTTTTTCTAAAATCAAGAATAAAGGAAAAATAAATCTCCAGTTAAATAAGAAAGTGCAGCGGTATGAATACTGGAAGCAGAAGAGGAAGCTGCCTGCACAAACTAAAAATTTTCAGTCCTTTTGAGAGTACTGTACTAGAAAAGTTCAGTGTTACCAACTGGACTTCTGGCTAGTGGCCAAGATTTACTGCATGGCCTCTCCATGCTGCCAGCCAGTAACTTATGGGCAAGGTAGTCCCTAAAGCTGTGCCTGCTGCTGGAATGATTCTGTTCTTAGGTGTTTTTCCTTTCTTTGAGAGCTTGTTGACATTTTTTCCTCACTCTTTCACAGCAGATATTTCTACAGACTGTAGTAAGGTGCACCTAAGCTCCTCTGTTATGCTGTGTGCTCTGCTGAGGTAGTAGGTAGAGAGAAGCAAGTGGCTGGGGAAGGAAGCTGGGTAGGGACTGCCAAGACAGTGGCAGCATCGCACTGCCATGGCTACTGATCCATGGTGAAGCTGGCCAGTATCTTATGTAGTACAGACAGCAGCTCAGATCTGTCTTCTATTCGTGTAAGTTATTCTCTGCATCACACCTGGAACAGGACAGATTTAACACAGAAAAGAGACCTGTCAGTGATAAGATTGTCTTCCCCTTAATTAGGATGCAAAATTAATTGAGCTGTAATTCAGTGTGCTCTAAGCATACTTTAGTTCTGATGAAATCATAAAACTTGCCTGAGTCTGAACACGTTACCTCAAAAAGTTTACAGAAGTACATGGCCTGCAGACATTAATGATCCAGAAAAATACATTGATAGAGGCCTCAAAAGACCCATATATACAAGGCTTTTTTTTTTTAAATAATCTTTATGCAAGAAGAGACTTAGAGAAAACCAGTGACGGTCATCCATGGCCATTTACAGATGCCTCCATAAATCCTAATGACCAAAGCTGGTTGAAAACAGTCTATAGCATAATGCTACAGGTCTGGTACAAGGAGGCACAAGATGTGTCTCACACAAGTTTAGCACAGTACAAAATAAGTTTCATTATTTATATTCAGCAAATAATAATCACAGATACCTTAATAAAACTATTTTTCTTTACAAGGAATTGAACAATAACTAAGAATATGTTCATATATCCTCTGGTAAAGTTGAGGTGAGATAAAAGTTGCCAGTCTGTAAGTCTCAGCTTTGCTCATACAAGCTGTTTTCTTGCATCATCATCTGGACAGAGGGTAAAGAACCACAGAAATGGTGGTTGAAGGGACCTCTGGAGGTGTCTAGTCCAACCTCCTACTAGGAATTAGTGCTGTTGCCTACATGAGACTTAGAAACCTTCCACGATGGAGACTCTACCATTTCTTTCAGCAGCTTATGCACAGTGCTCTCATATTTACCTTACGAAGAAATTTCATGGGAGCTTCCCAGAATACAACTTCTATCCATTTTCTCTGCCTTTTTCTTACCATCTATTACTACCAAGAGTTTGCTTCCACTCTCTTTGTAATGCTCCTACAAATAATTGAAGTCTACAGTTGGACCATCTCCCCTTAGTCTACTCTGAGCCACATGGAAGGGCCCTGGGAACCGCATTTCCCCAGAGATAATGTGCCCTGCACCCCCACCTTTCTTCACTTTAGCCCTGTTCAGAACCTTGCCTGATTTCAGGTGCTGCACCGCTCTCTCTGCTAGGGCTGGTTTCTGTTACAATCAGGATGTCAGCAACAAATTGACTACTGAATCCTAGTTCCTGAATCTGCTAGTTCCACTAGATCCACTTTTTTACAGTGTTTCCTAAATTAAATATTTTTTCCTCCCATCTACATCATAACAAAATAAAAGCAGTAGCTTTGTGAGGTGCAGAATTAATGAACCATGGTCCCCTATGGATTTCTGTTCCTGAAAAACTGAGTTCTCACTGAAGCTTTTCATCCAGATGAGTAGTTACATGTAATTTTTTCCCATGTCATCTCCCCAGAGTTTAATACATGCACAGTGCACCATTTTCCTGAATCAGGATATTTTTAGGGTTCCTCTCCTCTAACTGGCTACCTACTATCTGCAGGAACTTAACTTGCTGTGAAATTTATCAAATCTAATTAAAATAGACCAACAGGTTTCAAAGTTATGGAACAGGAATGTGAGGACACACCAGGTTTAACACATGCACAACCTGTAAGAACATATGCTTTATTCCCTTAGGAAACCAGTCTCAAAAGGCTACTTTCATGCTCTTAATGCAAGCTGGTCTGGACTTCTATAGGAAGTCCTGCTCTGAAGGGTTCTGCTCTTGACATCCCAGAGAGGAGAGAAACAATCTGGGATATCAGAGTAATTTTAGTCCAGCAGACACAATCTCCATCTGGTTCTTGCTATTATATCACCCCTCTTAGAAGGAGCTGACTGTGCACAGGGACTGAACTTAATCAGCTAAATGTTTATCTCTCCAAGGTGGTAAATTAGTCTCTGGAGTACAGAAGGGATTCAGACCTGATTTTTATTTGAAGCAAGGGCTTGTATTCAGATAGGCATCATGGAAAGTATCACTTCCTCTACATCAGGGATGAAGGAGAGAGGGGATAAAGTCTGGAAAAGCCTGTGGTAGCTTTCCCTCTTTTCAGAATAGAGATTCCTCTGGATGAGGTAGTGAAAGCTTTAACCTTGTGGAGACACTTCCCATCTTGTTTTTTCCCAAGTCAGTGGAGATTACTCTGTCTCTGACCTTTTTTTATAGGGCTGTCGAATGTCCTCTTCCACAAAATCCCCATGTGTAGTGGACTCTCCCCTGAGCTTCTCTGTGTAGCCTGTCCCTTTTTGTCCGTGTAATCACACATCTCAGCACTGGGGCTGTGCCCTCCTTCACCATCACTCAGTGCTTATTTTCTTAATTCAAGAGCTCAGTGCTGCTGCCACCTGCCCACAATACAGCTTTTCTAATCTGTCTCATGATCTCAAAGCTCTTCCAAAGCATAAGTCAAGACCATTAGCCCCTGGAAGTTCAGAAGCAAGGCCAGTTTATAACGAAATACGAGGAAACTGAAATAAAGGTAATGTGAGGTGGCACTCAAGGGTAGAAGTGGTGCTAAGGGACATGGTTTAGTGGTGGACTTGGCTGTCCACCACAGCCAAGGTTTAAGTTTAGCATCAACATTTAAGTGTAGGTGTTAGGTTTATGCTTGGACTCAATGACCTTAGAGGTATTTTCCAACCTTAATGATTTTATGAATCTACAAGGCACAATGAAACACACCAAATACTCTTGTTGAACTATGTATAGAGAATAAAAAGTGAGTCAGCCTAGAAGACATACAGTCTCTTTCTCCTCTGATGTTGAGAAGTCAGTATTTTACATTAACTTTTAGCTTCCTTCTAGGTGAATTTAAAATACTCATTCTGTATTTACTGAGGAAGACCAGAAGAATCAATAAAGGCCTTGGCTTTCTAGAGGTGATCATCTCCCCAATCATTCCTCCTCTATTCTGTGCTAAGGGCTTAGATAAGAAGGTTTTGTTTTTGTTTTCTTTCTCCTTAACGGATAGGTTTCTTAATTAGGGTGGGGGAAAAATGACTGCAATTTTGCTGTGGCAAATTAAAACCAAAATGAGGTAGCAAAGAGCAGGATCTGGAGGGGGGGTGGGGGCAATCAGAGACAGCTATTGATTTGGAAATGATGGAGGAGCCAAAAGAGAGCACACAGCCTGGAAAGGAGACTCATCTTTCAAAGCACTGTTCTTGCTTAAAACAATCAGTCCAGGCAGAGGTGTTGGTTGATACTAAAGCTTTGGAGTTAGATTTGTTTCCAGGCAGAATTTAAATTTTGGAAAGACTCACTGGTTCATAATGGGATAACTTCTTAGACAAATTTTGATATTACGGAGCTCGGAATCATGGAATGGAGCCAAAAAAAAGTAAACCTGAGTGGAGCATCAAGACATTTTTATCAGCAGTGTTAACAAAAAAATGTTTGGAAATAGTTTCTTCCAAGGACAAAGTGTCACTGCTCACCACGGCCTGGGCAGGCAGAGAAATGGAAAAAAAATACACTGAATATGAGATAAGCACCAAAATCTAACACACCCTCACTACCAGGTGTTGAGTAGCACATCCCATCTTTTCTAGAACAGAGAGAATTGATTTGGCATCGTCTTACCTGATCCCAGTGGCTGAGACCAAGCTTAGGTACAGCTTTCTGCCACTCCAGTCAGAACACTTTCATTTAACTGGCCTTTTCCCCCTTGGCTTTTCAGACAACATTCCTCTAAGATTAGAGTCAGATGTTAGCCTGACCTTTCATCAGATATAACCAGCACCTGGAAAGGCTGGCAGAGAACTGCACCAATCTTGTGATGTCTGGTTTGAGTTTGTCAGCTTGTTCTCATTGCTATGATGAAACTTGACTTGGCAGAATTGCTGATTGTCATGTGTCAATGACAGGTCAGGAAGATTTTAGCCACACTACTGCAAATAATCTGCAGCCATTCTAAACCCTGTTGAATGCTGCACACAAATAAGCCTCTTTTCAGTTCGCATAGCTGAAAACACACCTCAGGCCCTTTTAAAGCAAGGCTTTTTTCCACCTTGCAGGAGAACTGTCTTCTGTTCTTCACAATGACATTGCTCCATCAAATCCTCATCACAAGGGTGGTGAAAAATTGGCATCTCTTTTGCTTTTGGCATAGCATGTGCCCTAGGATATCTTCTAGGGGGATCTGCTCCACGATCTTCCCAGGCAAAAGGTGAGGCTCAACAGTTCTCTAGTCCCCAAACCTGACCTGTCAAATATGAGTGTAAGGATATGATTGCCTCCAAGCCCTTCCTGGCCCAACGCTGTAATTATGCTCTAGGAGAGATCTGAGTTTGGCATGCTGTTTTGATGGTTCAGCATTTACCTGAGCTGAAAGTGGAACAAGTCTGCAGACAGGTCTTGGCTTGCATAGGAGTCTTAAGCACCAAATCAAGTCTTGCATAGTCTTATTACTACTACTGTCAAATTCACTAGCCCTTCTTCCCTTCTCCTAGGTCAAAATGATAAGGAAAAAATTAAAGGAAAGAAGGATGCCAGGTGAGCAAGCATAAAGAAGTGAAGATATGGTATGCTCTTTCTGTCCCTGCGGCCTACTCAACCCTGCCTGCAGCTGCAAGCATCACTGCACACCATTCTGGAACAGCAGAGGGGCTCAGCGCTGAAGGCTGCAATCCTTGGCTCCACAGATTTTTAAAACTTCCTTTCCCTGAATTTCACACAAGAAATACTTTTTTTTTTCACATGGCATGAAACCTACTGAGAAACCATGGGTCCTGTCTGGAGAGTGACTGTGCAAGTACTCTGTGTTTGATTCCATGAATATTATTTTCTGCAGCAGAAAAGTGTAAGAGAAAGAAACATTAGTCACATACATGCTTAATTGAGATCTAATAGCCAAGGTCAGTGCTCAGCCCAGAATAGATAGCAGAAGCCTCCTGTGATATATTTTTGTGATGAGAGGTTCATAGCACACAGACTGATCTATTATTGGGTTTCACTATGAAAAATTTAGCTATCTCCTGGAATATGCTCAAATCTATTTTGCATCATTTCCTTGCTTTTTCATTTAAAAATATCTTTCCAATGAGACCTCATGACCATGCAAATTAGCAAGTCTGTGCTGTGTGGAAAGATTGCTGCACCTCCACTGAAGTGAAGCTATTTGTTCTTTAGCCAGCCCTCTGCAAGATGACAATACCTGTTTGTCAGTGTCTAGAATGCTTTTCTGTGATTTAAACAAAAACCCTTACAGGGAAAAGATGAGAACTCAAGGGAAGATGCTGCAATGGGCACATCAGTGAGGAGAAGCACTGGACCTTTGCCTTGAGTTGTGTTCTATATGTCTGTAAAATACCAGTGCGACAGAAGTGACACGATGACCTACTTGCTGGTCTACAGCACCTCCCTGGTTTCCTGTGGTACTTCAGCCTACAGGACCAGCATGACCATCTACTTGGTTTCTTCTTTCCAGCTTTTGAATATGGGTCTGTGCAGGATGCATCAGTGTTCCTCCCCAAGCATCTCCAAACATTTTTAGTCCACGAAGCCTTTCCTCCTTCAAGTTTTCCCCACAGACCACAAAGTAAGCATCTCCCCAAACCATTGAGAACACAGGAGAGAGATGATTTATAATAGCCTCACAGACCACTGAGAACTAGAGAACTGATGAAAGAAATAAGGCTTCTGAAGATGAAAGGAGTAAGGTCTTTGAAGATGAAATATAGAAGTCTCTGAGGAACACACCTTAGCACCTGTGGTGCCTGAAAGGTGCAGCTGTACTTTCTTTGCCAGGAAAACAGCATAGGACATGATTTGATCCAACTGAGTAAGAACAGAGAACATGTTCCATGTGGGCGCTAAAAGCAAGTGTGAATACACTGGATGCAAAAAGGCTTTATGTTCTGGTGCACATTTGTCTTCTGTCTGTCCTTGAAGTCTTGCAGTACCTATTGCTGGTGAGCTCCAAGCTTCTGGTGGCACCAGGATTGGAGCTGTTCATTGTGATGCTCCCTGAAGCACCTCTTGCAGCACGGGTGCGATGTCCTCCAACACACAGCTCTCTGCACACATGCACTTTGTGCCTAAGGGCTGGCAGCTGGCTCAGACCTCGCTGCTCCTGAGGACACTAAGTGGACACACAGTGCAAGAACCATAATGTGTCACAGCAATTCGAACCACAGCCCTTCTGTCTTTGCACTGCAGTAGTGACCAGTGAAGGAGGTACCCAGACAGTGGCCCCCTTCTACTGAAAGATGGCGTGTGCAGAAACCACTCCATATCCCAGTGCTTACCACTGTCCCAGTCTGGAGATGGGGCAGCATGGTCCTCACCCTTTCTGAAAAGAGGGAGAGTCTGGGGGATTTAGAGCAACGCACAAACATTATTGCCTGGAAGCCTGGCATCTGTCAGCGAGAGGAGTGCGGTCGCCATGGTAATTCTTCGCCTCATTTAACTGCAAAGTGACCCCGTGTGGTTATCTGTAGCCATTCCCAGCACAGCAACCCCCTGCCCGCGGCCCACAGCTACCCAACACATCCCCTGCCGGGCAAAACCGCTGCCGTAGATGATACACAACATGGATGTGCTGAGCAATTCACATTCCTTCAGTTCTCTCCCCCTCACATCACCTGTGTCTCTGGATAACCACCCAGTCCCTGCTCCTACAACTATAGGTCCCTCTACTGCACAGGCATAAGATGCTCTGGGAGCGCAAGATCAACACATGCTCAGCCAGGCACCAAAAGATGCACCAACCCTGTCTCTCCCAGCCTTGCCACCACACCTGCCTACAGCTCTTGTACAGTTTATCCTTAGATGCATTTTGTTTTCATGCTGTGGCATGAACAAGGAATAAATTCAGCTCTGTCCTATTCATTTTCCTCTGTTTCTGCCTCTGACAAAAAAAAATATCCCTGAGAAGCAGATCTATAAGGAGAAGCCTGGGTGCCTCTCTGCAGAGCCAACTCACGGGAAGTTGGTGATCTGGTCACTTGGTGCTCCTGACTGGACCCTGCTGCTCACATTTCTTGGCAGGTAACTACAGGAAATCATCTCAGTACTGTTTCTCCTCAAAGCACCCTGTAGGTCCCTGCAGGATCTCCAGGAGGCAAGGAGAAACTCCTCAGCCACTCATACATGACAGCTCCAGCTAACAGGGTCCATGGGAGTCAGCAGGCACAGACTTGGTGAAGCCTCAAGGTCCCATATCACATGGTGTAAGTGTCCTTTTCTACCCCGTGCAGTGGTGAGTTTTAACAAGCCTGTAGCAAAGGCACACAGCCAGGGATGGCCCATGACTGAGGGTAACAGTCACCTGAGTCTCACAGGGTTGCTAACAACCAAGACCCACTCGTTACTGCTACACAGCTTGTGTGCTCCATGCATGTGGCCTACAAAATGCTATTCAGAGTGCTTCAGGCAAAACATCTCCTTTAGAGAGCTAGCAGGGTTGCCTACCTGTATCCTTTTGGACCTTCATTCCTCTTCATAAATCTTTCAAGCTTGCTGACCTCAGCTCTCTTTCTCCCGAGGTCCCCTACCCTTCCTAAAAGCACCTCAATGTCACCATCCTCAAGCCTGAATGCCCTGAGTATGATCCAGCTAACACTACCAGACATCTGTATATGTGTGAGGAGAAAACTGAAATGAGATTTCCCCACCTGACTGTCCATCATTTCTGGTTCTCTCAGGACTGGCCATCCTCCCAGGATGACCAAATCTCCATCCTCCCCTATCTCCAGTAAGTGACAATTCACTTTCCCACCCTTGCTCCCTTCTCACCCATCCCCATCACTGCTACCTGCACACTTGGCTGTGGCTGAGCTCACATGCCTCCGAAGGCACCGGCCCTGTTTTCAGCCCTGCAGAGAAGGTGGGACCCAGGCACATCCACGGTCCTTGCGGAGCCCACAGCCAACACAGCTGGGGCTGCTCCAGCTCAGAGAAAGCCCCTAATGCCTGAGCACACACTTCCCTCTTATGGCCATGCCTGATACAGCAACCACTCAGGCCTGCAGCATCTTCACTGGAGATGTGATTTTTCCTATGAATATTTATGAATTTCGTATGAATTTATACCTATGAAACATTTCCCGTAGTCTCCTCTTACACTTGCTGGACACAGACATGTCTTCCTTGCACTCAAGGCTCGAGCACAGCGTGAGCTTTGCAGCCCTGTCTGGCTGCTGCTGATCAACACACACTGTGAGCAGTGCAAGTGGGAAAGACACGAGTGCTCAGTCCTGCCTGCAGCATCACACTGTCTCTCTGATGGAAGCCCAAGCATCAATCTCTGGTCCCGGGGTAGATTTTCCTTCTTGGTACTGCACAGCCTCTAACACTTTTCATCTCCTCAAATTAAGTATGGCTTTTACTTCCTTTGACTTTGAAGGGAAAGTTTTTAACTACCAAGTTATGGGTAGTTAAGGACTCTGTTCAATTTCTCCCTTGCCTCATTCCATTGTATGGCAAAGTCTCTCTTCTTTCTATAATAATATCCTTGCCAAAAGGAGAGACAGCAGCCTTCTGTTTTCCTCTACCGACCTTTTCCTCTGGACTGAACTTCAAGTTCTTTCTGTGCTCCCATCACCCCTAATACCAGATTTTGTAATTCAAAAGCAGTTTGCTGCCCAGATAGGGTAGTTTACCCTTATGTCTAATCTATGGCCACCTTACTCCAGCCACCAAGTCAGTTCAGTTCACAAACCTGAAGAAAATTTTCCATGGGATAATTTTCTGTTGGATGAGTTGAACTGACTCACTCTGCAAGTAGAAAGTTGAGCATTTAAAAAAAACCAACTCCTTTAGCCATGTCTTTTGCCAGCCTGTCTATCTTCTTCCTTCACTCATTTTTTTCTAAAGAGATGGAGGAAAATAAGAACCTGCAAAGCTGTGCTTGGTAATTGAAAGGTAGCAAGTTGTTCCTTCCTTCCTCTCCAAGCTAAGGTTTGGTCACTGCTCAGGTGCTAGAGCACTGTCCTCACTGTCTCTCTTCTTTACAGTATGCTGTCTTCTCATGTGCCACCTTTGTAATAGCATCAGTACAGGATGAAAACTATCAATAAAGACATTTTCAAGGGAACACCATTTTTAGTTCTGTTCTTCTCACAGGAAGAGGTGAGTAAGGAGGAACCTGTCCAGACTCCCGCAGTACTAACAGCACTGGCAGAAGCAACAGCAGCAGTTTTATTGCCCTTGAAGTCAGCCATAGCAGCTTGATCATGCTCTGCTGGGCTCTGGGCCCTTTACCAGTTTCTCAGAGTGCTCTGCAGCCACTGATAAAGTGAGACCACATCTTCTCTGAACCCGTTTGCCAGGGTTCTGATGGGAAGAGGGTAACTTCCATAGTGCCAATAGGTAGGTGCAGATCCTCAGAAGTATTTAAGCACCTAGAAAGAAGTTAGAAATTAAAATCCCATGGGCCTTGAGGTCCTAATGAGGATGTAGTTATATTGGTATTCAATGTTTTTGCTGATATAGCTGATGGTGCTCGGTAAAGTTCTGCTCAAAAAAGAGCCTCATTCTGCTGACATAAGCTGCCTGCACACAAGGAGGACTTCACTGCTACAACTCTGCTGCCACAGCGATATCACACGCATTTACATGTAAATTAGGGCTTTGTTTATACCGCACAGATGCAGCCTTTCACTTCATCCTGGATGGGGAGGGGGGGCGGGGAGAGTAATGGTCTCACTACTCTCCTTTTATGGACTAAGAAAGCAAGGCACAAACAAAATGAACTCACTAGTTCCATATCACCCAACATGGGTGTCAAAAAAGGCAGAGATCCTGATCATAGTTTATAACCATGGGACTGTTTTTTACCGTAGAGAGGAGATAAGTGAGTCATTACTTGGCTCATAGGAGCTTCATAATTATGTGAGGTCAAATTCCCAATGTGTTTGAGTTTGAGATGGAGGTGTTAGGAGTGAATGCACCAGAGAGCCCTGAACATAGGGCATGGAGGCCTGTTTAGATGCACCATCAGAAACTAACCAAGCCTCAGACCTAAGGTTTCTACTGCACTGTTCCTCCACTCACCAACATGAGTGGCAACAGGCATGGGTGACAATGAATGGCCATGGACAATGGACAAGAAAGCTGAAGCAGCGCTAGTGATTAACTACACACCACAGGAACCACATATGAGATCAGAAGCTACAGAGATTACCTTGCTTCCCACTACTGCTGCCCACGTAAATACGCACTGACTGCACCTCCATTCTGCCAGTACTCCTGTATCTTGACATCAGACTCTGTCAGGCCATATGTCCATTTACAAAAGCCAACATAAGCCAAGAATGATGAAATAACTGATCACATCTGAGCCATTCATTCCCAAACATGCCTCTGCATTCCCAAATGCTGCTGTACTAAACCATGTATCTGACATGGATACAAGGTGAATTGCATGGTAGGACCAAACTAATCATTTTTTCTGGCAAGGTTAACTTGTATCAGCTTCTCTCAGTGGCAAGTACAAGGTTCCTGGAGCTACAGCCTTTGTTGGCCCAACAGTGCCAGTAAGCAACCTAAAAAGACACAAATCCACACAGTTCCACTGTGATGGCATAAACAAAGGTCCAAAATTCAGGCTCCAGAAGAAGCAGGTGGTGTCATGGGTTGGTGTCATGTGAAAAGGGAAGATTTCCTCAACCCTTAGTGTGGGGAGATTTACTTGACCCATAGTGTTTGATTTGTCTGTCAACACCCCAGGGAAGCCAAGAGCCTTGTGCCTGACCAGTCTGTCAGAGGCCTGCTAGGGGGACCCTTCACTGAGCAGTCCAGCTGGATTGGAGGGTGGTCCCACTGACTTAGTCAGGGACACACACCAACAGGATAAGGGAGACCTCTCAGTGGGTCTTCCTCTTTATTTCAGTACATTACCTGCTGCTGGTGACTTCCAGTGCCCATGAAGGACTCTCACTAACAGTTTACGGAATAACACTCTTTATTAGTATAAAATTATGACAGGTCAGGTTTTGATGGGTGCTGGTGATAGTATCTGACTGCAAAAACATATTCAAAGCAGTGCACAGACAAGCTCTAATCCCCAGTAAAATATTCAGCACGCATAGAGTTTGATTCTTACCCAATAGGCATCTCCACAAGGGAGAGGACAGGTTCAGCCTGTTGACTGATCCCAGCAGTTATGATGGAGTCTTCCCTAACTTTTCCCCCACTCTCAACTTACTTTTATACTACTTCTCTACATTTAGGTGGGGCTTGAGTGACTCCAGTCATACATACCTTTGTTACTGATTGGTGTAAAATTCTCTTACTTTGTTGTTAAAGATCCAGTCAAAAATACAGAGCACATGCCCAGTGAGGTATGGTCATACCTTGGGAGCACGTAATTTTGGGGTGGAGGTGTGTGTTAATATTGCAATTAGGCTATAATGATCCAAGTTCATCCAAGGAGAATGATTTCACCACAGCTGTTGGCTCAGCAGCAGGACATCTCCTGTCTCCCTTGGCTGACAGTTGTTACGCAGTTTCTCAGCTGCAAAGTGCCATCCAGTTCCCCTCCCTGCAAGGATTTCAACAGAGCCCAAATGAGGTGTCTCCACTCCACCCTCCATTCCATCCCCCCTAGCAGGTGCTATGGTTGCACACTGTGGGTGTGGGGAATCATCGTGGAATAGGTTTTTAGCATGCCAACCGCATTCCACGCAGGGAGCAGCAACTGTGTTTCACGCTATAATTTCCGTACCGTTATAACCTCTGTTAGGCTGTGAATATAACCTGTTTCCTCTGATATCACCCCCAGTCTTCTTTCCGCAGCTGGGTGAAATGTAGTGAAAGTGGATAGATGTTACTGCTGGCCTTAAGTTGGCTATAAGATACAGTCTAGCTCCACTGCAGAGAAACAGCCATCTCCATTCCAAAACACTGCCCAAGTCACTGCCCAAAGGAGGTTCAAATATCCAGAAAATTGAACTGAGGAGGGTGGGATGGGAACAGATACGATTTTTCTAAGTGCAGTTTTGTACAGAAGTCTTGGGGAAAGGGAACATAAGTAAGAACAGATAAAGCATAGGAGGCTCCAAGCAAAGCTAGGACAATCTTGGTAGTCAGCCCTGACTAAAGCATAGAGAAAAACAGCTCTTTGGTATGGTCTGAAAAAAGATGTGGTGGTGCTTGCCCCCTTCCTCCCCGCCTCTGAATGCACTATGATCTGAGAAATGCTTGTTAGGCCTCAGCCTTGACCAACAGCACCTGGGCTCAGCTCCTCTGGAGCTTATCAGAAATACTGTCTGCTCCCAGGCACTGCTGCTGTCTAACGAGCTCCTGCTTTTTAACAAACAGCCTTGGAAACTTACTTTTCTTGCCTGAATAACAACCCAAGTGGAACTTTTCTTTGAAAGTTTAATAGCAAAAACAACTGGAATTGCAGCCAGGATGGAAAATTACTATGGCTAAAGCCAACTCTCTTGTGACCCTATAAAGAGCAGTCCTAAGTGAGACCCCTCGAGCTCTCCAGGACTGCAGTGGGCTGTGATCAGCAATCTCCCTCTGAATGGGGCATCTCTCAGAGCTTACAAACTTTCAAGTCTGGTATACTTGGATGACTGCTGCTGATTGCCAGCAACAGAGCTGATACCTCCACTCCTTGAAGCTCAACCCTTTGCCCATTGAAAAGATGCAAAGGCATCCAACATGAGTATTTTGCTGAATTAGAGGGGAATTTTTCACAGGTATATACCTTGTGAAACATACTCCTTTGGGTCTGTGTGCATGCAAGTGTGAATATACAACAGCAAATGTACTATGAATGTTGTTCTCCTAGATTCTTAAGTATTTTAGATTCATAAGTAAGTTAGGCATGTGAGTCATTGTTGTGCTATAGTAAATTCTATAGAATTTTTTGTTAAATTGTTTAGATTAAGTTATCTGTTCAGTCCTGTAAAGTTTAAACCATTGGTCAAACCTGGGGCTAAGTTTGGTAGGGGTGTCCACTCTGAACCTTATGACTCAACAAGAGGGTCTCTATTACTTGTTTTTATTCTTACCCTCTTTCCATCTCCAGCCTCCATGTAAATAATTTTTTGTTGGTTTAGACTGATTTTTACATCTTAGTCTGATTTTTCTCTGTGTGCTTTAACCACCTAGTTAGTAGTAGAGTGAAACTTGCCAATGAACTTTGTTGTGCTTTCACTTTAATATTAAACCTGCTTTTGCTGATACTTTTCCCAGTGATTCTTCGAGCGACCCAAAATACACTTTTGTGACAGAAGACTGGAGTCATGAGCAAGGAAATGGTGTCCTGCTGCTTCATTTCCTTACACCATTAGAAATATAACCTTATACATATTTTGTAAATAATAAAAAAAGGTAAATACAGTTATCTGCTTCTAATGAAGGATTAAAATTTTGCCACTTATATGTATGTATTAAAAGGAGTAACAACTACAGGGGATTAAATTAGTCCGTCGTTTATCCCCTTTGCCACACTGGAATCCCTCACATACCCTGTTCTGCTGGCCAACACCCTGATCCTAACAGGTATCATCCCCTCTGTTTTCTTGTGGCTCATCAGACCCATGCTCATACACATTTTTCAGTCCCTGGTGTATCCTCTCTGATCTCTTGCACCTCCGATCACAAACCTCCTGTCCTGACTCCTTTCCCATTTCACATCAAAAACATTATGGAAGTCTCGTTGGCTAGCCTGGCTTCTCCAGGCAAGCAGACTGAACAGCAAACAGTTCACTGTGTTTAAAAATTCTGGTCCAAGTCAGTGCCCAAAGACAGGTTCAGTCAAGGCTGCATTGTAAAAAAGAGGAGAAAGTAGTCTGAACAGTCCTTTTAGTATTACATAGCTTTAAAGGTTAAAATATTTCCAGAATAGTATTATTTTCCAAGCCAGTGAAACAGAAACTGTGGTGAGCCTCGAACTGTAGCATTCACAACAGAAAGTGTTAAGGACAAGGACGGTCTCTCCTGGAGCAGAAACACGATTCTCAGCACAGCTAAATTTGAACCAACTCCATTGTTTAGAAATATATACCTGCCTACCCTTGCCTCCACCAGGAAGCAATCTGCTGCGGGCATTGATGGTTTACCTTTACTTATAAAGATATGCTGAGGACAAATGATGGTCATTCCTACACCAGGCTAGCCAACCTTCCAAGCATTGCCTCTCCATCTCTCCATGAAGTTTAGCTAGGAGCTTACCAAGTTTTCCTGAGCACCCTCATAACTATCTGCTTTTTTCAAGGCTATGAGGTCCCCAAAGAGCTTTCCCCACTTTTGCTAATTCTTCACCTATGCTACAGGCTGCTCTGAGAGGGAACAGTCTACATTCTTCAGGTGCATTCTGCCATTCAGACCCAAGCTTAAAACCAAGGCTCCCTGCTGCCCTGGAGGCATTTTGCAGCATAGTCCCTGCACTTTCAGTGCTAGGCTGCTGTAACCGTGACAGAATCAAAGGACACAGTAACAACACTCGCCTCACAGCATTGCATTGGCCTGGTCAAACTGCAGCCTTTTGAGCTACACCTTCAGCATTTTGTGCTTCCTTCAGCCTGCACCTGGAGACTGTAGAAGAGGAAAGACACCTGAAGAATGTAGACTGTTCCCTCTCAGAGTAGACTGTCCGCTATTATCTGCCTTGAACGCAATGGCTGAGCCATTGCTTATTCTGCCTCTGAATTGCAAATATAGAAGTCAAAGGCTTAGGTTTATTTCTGACTACAGCTGCCTTGTGACCTTCCATCAAGACTCTCTGCATACCTGGCATCATTCAGACAACCCAGTTGTGTGTTAATTTTCAGTTCTCCCTTTTCTCAAAGGAAATTCTTCCCCTCAGTCACACCTCTGATGAGTTCTGATGATCTCTTATCAGAGCAGGAGGCCCTTGTTCTCTCTGTTTGGGACATTGGAGCGGAAAATTTTTCTGCTACTTTGTCCCAGTAGCTGCTCAACTGCTCCTTCCTGAACTTGCCCTTCTGCCATCTCCAAAGTTCACAACTGTCCTCTCTGATCCCCAAACCTACAGATGGTTAGAACAGTACTCACAGACTCAGACCAGTGATGCAAGCTTTCTGTTGACATGAGCCTGCTATGCAACAATCCCTGCCTGTCTTGACTTGTTACTTATGGTCTACTCTTCCTTTTGACTCATTAATTTTTTGATACAGTCCTTTGCCTTGTTCAGTTGGCGGAGTAAGGCAGTTTGCTCTGCCAGTTCACTGGAATAGTATCCATGAAACTTAAAATGTAACTTAAAACTGGAATTTGCTCTTCAGATTTTGTTTGGCTTCTCTATTTTGCAACTGCCTCGTCCAGAGGCACAAGCTGCAGCCACCTGTGTACACAGGTGTCTTTTGCAGCACACAGAGCCATATCAGTGCTGCCCCCACGTGTGATTCCGGAAGCTCTATGGGATGTGTTTAGTGCTGCCTCTGGCACTAGCTGTGCTCTGGGATGGCATCTCCATGCTGGGACTTGTCTCCATGGATATCCTGGACTCTTCTGTCATTGCAACCCCAGTGTGAGCATGGCCTTCTGTGTCCCCAGCACTGTGCCGGAAGCGACCAGATGCCACTCAAACACCAGGTTATGCTGGCCCCATGCTCAGGGCAGGGTGAGGTCCCTCTGTGCAGGGGAGCACTGCAGCTGCTGTGTGAGACTGTACAGTCTTGCATGAGGTAACCAGTAGCTCCCTTAATGTTATTTACATTTCCTAAACCAAAACTGAAACCATCACTTTCTAAGGGTTCATGTTAGTTGGGTTCAAGGACAGATGAAGTGCCCAGTCTGCAGGTACCTACATGTGAAAAGGGTTTATGCTTTAATAGATAACACAGCAGTGAGATCCAGTGCCTAACAGGTGAAGCAGCTTATCCTGTCTAGAAGTAAGGCATTAACAGGTGAAACTCCTCCCTGTGCAGGTGGGCAGGGAGTGGAAGGTGCTGCCCTACATATGCCTTGTGAGTGTAGACTGGCAGACTATCTGCACCCCATGGCACAAACTAGTCAGTATAATTCAATCTGTTTTCTTGAAAGGGAGAGGAGACAGGAGGAAAATGCTTATAGCCAACTATGGCAGCAGCAGAAAAAAACCTTCAAAAAGTTCTACAGTATGTGGTCCCCTAACACACTTCTCTCTTTCTTGCTCATTTTTTTCATTACACTTATTAGTTTCCTCATAGATAACTTCAGCTCTGCAAAAGCCCTCCTCTGCTCATCCAGAAATAAATCACCTGTGCCTCTTCCCCACCAGTGCTCCTTACCACACCTACACCGAAGCCAGTCCACTGGTGCAAGCACTCAAGTGCTAAATGGGGGTGTTTGCTCCCAAGGTCCTTCCTAGTAACACCAGTCTCCCCCATGGTCCCAACCTGCAACACAAGAGATGGGACCTGGCCCAGCCCCTCTCTCACTGCATATCAAAAACAAAGAAAGCTTACAGCTGAGGCAAGGCCACACCTGCTTCAGTGGCAGTCCAGATATGGGTGTGGCCACAGACAGCAAGAAAAGGAACAAGGTCAAACACCCAGTTTGCACTCGTTACCCTGAGACTGTGTTTGTAGCCCTCATTACAAAAAACCCTCTTGACCAAAGGTGACATGGAGACATGAAGCAGACTGCGCACACACTGCTGCCCACAAACAGGCTGAAACCAGGCTGTGAAGCTTTCCTGTCCTCCTGAAGGAAGAAAAATGACTGCCTTTCACAGAAGCTAATTCACTTGTTAGGTACTGCATGTTCATACCAAATTTGCAATAAGATCCATGACAAAGGCTCCAAGATGTGACTATTATACATAAAAATAACTATCACTAGTAGCAGATCAGAGAAAAAAGAATGAGACCATTCTCTTGAATTCATCTGCTTGAACCTGATAACTCTTCATTTTGCTTCTTCCTCGTTGCTAAGTGCTAAGAAAAACCACAGCCCTTCCTTCTAAATTACACGAGAGAAATCAAAGGTCACGCTCTTCCATCTTTTCAGTGTGTGATTAAACATGTCAGGCTGTTTCCTTTCTGCCAATTAACACTCCCGCAGCTCGGGAACCGCTCCCCACTCCCTCACCAGGATGCATACAGGTGTTTAATAGCGCACAAATACAGACGCTTTGTGGTTTCCTTCTGGCCTTGTGTGCGTGATGCTCGGTCACCCAAACTGTACTGACGTTGATAACACCTACCCCCGAACTAAATACAGCATTTAGTTTACCTGGTCTTTGAACGAAGTACATCTCTCCAAACCCTGTCAGAAAACACGTTTGTACATAAACCTAGTATGGTTTTTAAACAGAGCCGTGGGCAGAGCGAACAGGCAGACAGCCCCAGCTCTCGGGGGCGACACAGCCCAGCAGGGCGGCCAGGCTCAGCCCAGTCTTCAGCCCAAGTGTAAATCCTATTGGGCTAAGCTCTCCCCAAGGCTGGTCTGCAGGGGCCTTCGGTGTCCTGCCGGACTCTGGCCAGGATACATCTCTCTCGAGCTGCTGGCAAGGGCATCACAGTAACTACGCCTGATCTCCTAAATGTTTTCCGGAGCTCTCACCCGGCGCTCTCCGGCGGCTCCGACGGATGATTTCATCAGGACACAGCCCGAGGCGTCCTGGGACAGCCCTCCAGGTCTCGGAGGAACCGCTTCGTTTATCAGCTCCCTCAACAAGAAGCAGCAAGGGGCTCCCCGCTGCCTCACCCCGCCCTGGCCCTCTCCCTGCTCCAGCCACCGGCGTGCGCGAGGCACGGCCACGGCTGCCGATTTCCCGGCGTGGATGATGACGGCAGCAGCACCAACCCGCGCTGCGCTGCTCTCCTCCCCACCACGTGCGGGAACGCGCTCACGGGCGCCCTGGGCCCCTCCCGGAGCGGGACGAGGAGGGCCGGGCAGCCCCACGCGGCCACAGCCCTGTCCCTGTCACCATCCCCGCCCCGGCAGCACCGCTGCCACCAGCGCCATGCGCCCCCGGGGCCTTATACTGCCTTGCCATTACCATTGCCATTGCCTTCCCTTCCCTTCCCTTCC
>VZRV01001921.1:161322-241810 GCA_013398115.1 Falcunculus frontatus
GTCCCGGAAGGCACCGAGGTGTGGCTGTGAGGGATGTCGGCGGAACCCAGGTGGTTTGTGTCGCTGGCCCTCGCCTGGGGAGGGAGGGCAGCGCACTGCTGGCGGCATGTGAAATGACTGGCCCTTCAGTCACGGCTGTAACTTTACTGCAAGGCTTTTGGTGGTGGCAGAGCTTTGAACTTGAACCTCACTATACCGCAGTAGGTGCTTTAGAAGAAAAGGTTTTAGCAGTTCCTCACCACTATTTTGTTGTTACAGGTGCGATGCACTGGGCTGTGGGTACGAGTAGCCTTGAGCAGGGACTTCTCTCTAGAGCAGAGTTGGAGGTTGATGCAGCGCTTCCCATCTGGCTGTATTAACACCCTGTGATGCAAGGGTGTACTTGTGCTTGCAGACTTCCAGTTGTTTCTCTGCAAAATACTCAAGTTTTGTGTTACAGTGTAAGGAACTTAATGGTTGTCGTGAAGTCAGCCTCAGCAGAAGGCAATAGGTTGCGTTTCCTTGAACACCTCAAGCGGCTTGAGAAGTCTTCCTCTGTCATCATCTCTCCTGTTGCTTCTGTTTTTCAGTCCTCTGCTGTCCCTTCTGTTTTTTTCGTGTAGGCTTGTGCAGTCATTGTGTGAACTAGATTGAGAACTGATGCAGAGTAAAACTAAACTTTTAAAGTTATCTTTAATTTAAGATACTTACTATATTTCTTTGACTGGGAGGATGCTCATAGTCTTGCCCTAGCCCTTGGGAGGTATAGCACAGTACTGGGAGTGACAAATGGAGGGAGGTACAATACCTTCATTTGGCAGCAGTGTCAGCTTGTACTGGTTTGGGGAGCCATGGCATTGATAGTCTTGCCTTGCAAACACCAAGCAGTGCTGGCTATAGAACCTTACACGTAAATATTTGTAGTAAGACGAAGTGTGGTGATGGTGAGTGTTCTTCTGTGAGTGTTTTTCCCCACCCTGTGCTTTCTAAAGAAGAAGGTCTGAATATGGTTATATTCTTCTACTTCAGAAGAACAGAAAGTGCAGTAGGGAAGCATTTTCCTCAAGGATTTTGTTCAGCTGGGTATCTGGAAAACATGAGTGATGCAGCGTGTGAATGGGAAAAACCACAGATGTCGAACTGAGGAAGCTTAAAAATCTTGCTGATTTATGAGATGTTCTATTCACTTAGTAGCTTGCATGTGTTACTATGCTCAGATATGTTTTGGAGACCTGAGGCATTTGAGATAACTATTTCTAAAGTGGGTGAGGGTTCACTGGAGAAGCAGTCATGAGAAATCTTACCAAAAAGCCAAAGTGTAGCAGCATTGTCAGAGGATAGAAGTAGAGTGTAGAAAAGTTTTGGCTCTTTCTGGCAGCTGCTTGCTGGTCAAACAGAGATTTATAATTAGGAGTATTACATTCTTTTCTTCATAATTTCATGTGGGCTAACTTTATGCTAACTTTTAAAGTGAGGGTCTGAATGTTAGAACTGGTCTGGGAGAAGCAAATGTTGACCAGAACTAATCATGTCCAGCTTTCTCAAATAGCATCAGTGGTGGTAAGCTGACAGAAGGTGTATTTGCTGATGTATCACAGATTTGGCTACTTCATTGGTCTTTCACCTTTTCAGTTTTGGTTTTTGGCCCTTTATACAGAAGGAGGGAAACATGAGTGCGTACTTTGTGTTGAATATATTTGTCTGTGTATGTATATACTACGTATGTACCACATAGAGCAGTTGAGAATCAGCAAGTGTAAGCAAGTACAAGAAGGAGGCAGCTTACACAAAAGAATACAGTTGTTGCTTAGTAGGAAAAAAACCAAAAACAGAAAAGTAAGGATGAGGAAAATAACTTTTTCAAGATAGCCTCTCACAGGGTTTGTGCGAGAAATAAAAGGCAAAAAGAGATCTAGCTAAAATGATGGGAACTGGAGGGGTAAGGAAAACCATTGGTTTCAAGAAATGTTGTAGTAGAGCTTCTGAGGGGAGAGCTTAGAGACAGCGTAGTACGTTACCATGCCCTCCAGTGGGGCTTGATAGTGCAGGAAGGCTTTACCTACTTTTAACGATGTGAAAAAAACCAAGTCCTCTTCTACCTGGGATGTTTCTGCTCAGGTTACCTGTGTAAGTTTTGGGTTTTTAAATTTTTGATTTGTTTGTTTATGTTGTTTTGGGGGTTTTTATCCTAAAAAAAAAATCTTAGATTCAAAGGTTTCCTTACGATACTCCCTCCGCTAAGAGTGGTATTTGAGGTAGAATGGGTTCTTTACTGTTACTCCAGCATGAGCAGAAGAATGAGAGAAATGAGAGTTTGTTGCATTCTCTGATTTCAATCTCATTATGAACACCTTAACTAAATGAGGTTGAAGAACCATATAGCAATTAAAAATTGTGGAATGTTAGAGAAAAGTGACTTTTTTCTGTACTGTTAGGGGAGTTCATTGTTAGAAGGAATAGTAATTTATGGATGGACTTTAAACTGATTTAGAGCTCTGATGTAATACTGCACTACGTAAGATAAAAGCCTGACATCTCAAAGGGTATTGTCATAATGCGAGGAATTGAACATATATAGGAGAAAGAGGGCAAATCTTAGTAAAAGAGATGTGAAGTTACCTCTTCAAGTTGTGCATGATTCTGCTTTTTATGCCCTTCTGCTCTTCCAGGGAGAGTGTTGAGTTCCGTAGAAAAATGGTGTTTAGGAGCTATCAAGACACTTGTGGGAATAATAGGTGTGGAGAAATTGCTTTTTCTTTCTACAATGCAATTTTAAACTGGAATGTATTTCTCCATTGGAGTGTTTTGCAAATGACTAATGGTTTTCCAATGCTGCATCTAAAAAGATTTTTCTTGCTTAGAATAGGGGGGTTGTGATGTCTTTAATGGGAGAAGATGTCCTTATTTTCCAAGATAATTTATTGGAATCTACCTATTATTGTGAACAAATTCTTAGTAATGTGATTTTTTTTTACTTCTTAATTGAGCTTCTCACATTAGAATGGTTCTGTTATGCTTCTAGAAGTTAAAGAAGAAATAGTCTCAAACCAGAAAAATAAAATTGGAATATAGGTTTTAGATATTAAGTTCTTAATTTCTGTTGCGTGCAGTATCTTCAAGTCAGTTAGACAGGAGCTGGAATTATATAAACAAATTTTAATTTCCCTGATGTTTCTAGGTTTTCAAACGCCATCGTATAGCAACTTCCAGATAGCTTATTGCACACATGCCTTTGTAAACAAGGTCTTGTACTACTTCTTCAGGAAGACAAGGAAGTTTGGTTGAGAAGAGTGGGAGTACTGTGGGATTTGCATTCCTTTAAAACTGTCACAAGTCCTTAATTCTAACAACTATTAAAATGGCCAGCATAGGTATTTCTTTCCTGGAAGCTTTGGTGTGTACATGCAGAAAACAGCTTGTGTAGTCCTGTGATTTATGCCTGCTCTTCTTTAATAAAGCAGTTAAACTGCTTGTAGGTTCATCTCATGGGATGGTGCTTCAGGATGCAGGGGAACAATGGCTTCATCTTGATTTTTTAGATGCTTTTGCTGGAATTCAGGTTACTGTAACTTCTTTCGGAGAGCACGCTTAAGATGACTGCAGCAGATGCTGCAAGTTTTTCTTGCTACAAGTGATTTAGTGGTAGCAGTGTCATGAATCTTGTTTCAGATGAAACTTAGGATAAGATAAATATGCTAAATAACTACCCTATCCACTGGTATAAAAATAAATTGGAGTACAGAATTGTGAGGTTTTTTCACATCTGTGTGAAAATTTAAAATTCAAATATTTCTGATGGAAAAAAAATAATCCTGAGAATCTAAATCTCATTAACTTCTTCATGAAGAAGTGGTTGTTCCCCCTTAGTCAGCATTTGGGAGACTGCATCTTGCAAATGATGTCCAGTTTTGAGCTTCCCGGAAAGATGCTAACATAAACCACATCAATCTGTGAATCCAGTGGAGGGTACCCAAGAAATGAAGAGGCTGCAAGAGCTGCGTTTGCTCAACCTTAGGAGGAGAGAAGGCTTAACTAGCTGGCTGCAGGATATAGAGAAAATGAGGCCAGACTCTTGGAAGCGTGTGGCAATAGTATGGGGGGCAACACATGTAATTCAGAACAGTGGGAAATTCTGATTGCACATAAGGAAAATAATTATTCCCACGAGGGTTGTAAAATACTGGAAGAATTTGTTCAGAGAGGTTGTGGAATCTCCATTCATGGAGGAGTTCAAGAAGTTCAAGACTGTTGGACGTGGCCCTTGGCAACCTGTTGTAATTAGCCCTGCTGTGACTTGGGGCTTGGACACGATGACCACTGGAGGTCCCTTCCAGCCCTGGTGATTCCATGGTTACAGGATTGCAGGAGAGTTTTGTCCAGGTTTAGACATCAGCATTTAACCCCCGAACCCCTGTAAAAATGTGCGCCTTAGGGCTCATAGCAGGTATTCTGAGGCTTACATCAGACCTGAGGAAAGAAATTACTACTTTTTCTTGCTTGGTTTTATGATTGACTGTATTTATTGTGTCAGTAACGTAAAACTGAAGTGAGAAGAAAGTTGTCTGATCTAGAAAAGACTGCAGCCTTGTTCAGATATTTTAATTGACAAAACTCTTTTATTTTTGAAAAAGTGTACCTGTGCACAAAGATCTTTTTCTAATACTGAATTCAGTTATAAAAGACTGTAAGCCTTTGTGGAAGGAATAGCTACTCAACGTTTTCCCTGGCTAAATGAATATTTGAGGCCATCATTTTAAATTAGTAAGTGTAGTGCCAGTGTTGTACTTGTTGAGAATTTGTGTGTCTGTGCTGGTATGAAAACAAACGCCCATGGTAGCTGCTGATGTGATGGGCTTCTCTTAGACTGGAGTATGTGATACTGAGAAATTAGTTTGGGTGAAGTGTTAAAATTTATCAATTATATTTGTACTGCCATTTCAAATTTAGCTTGTGATAAACCTTAAATGCTCTAAGAAATTGTTATAAATGTATACGAGTTAGGGGTTTTTTTACTATATCTCCTTGAGTGATATGTCATGTTATATTTTTCTGTCTTAACTGTACAACAAAACCAGTGTTTTTCTAAATTTCATGTTTTCAATTTGTTGGGGAGACAAAAGCTTTATCTGAATTATCTACTGACTTCAGTTTCTCTAGGTAGAACAGAAAACGTTGGCCCATCTTCAATGAGGTTTTCAGGTTTTTGTTTTGCCATCATTAAGAAATGAATCCTAGAAAAAGAACTGTTTTTAATTCAAAAGTATAGTTTTGAAGAATACTTACAGTTGAGAAAGCAGGAGTTGGAAAGTTTAGGAAGTAATGGGGTCTAATGTCTATAAAAATGAGAGCAGATTCTAAAATATGTCAGGGAATGCTTTCAGAGGTATCTGAGAGCCTAGAAATTGACTTGTTAGGGAAGCACTGCAGACCTGTGCTGTCTTTGGAAATCTTTATTGTAAATCATATTTAATAATTAAGCATGCAGTTAGGAAATTCTCTGTATGCCTAAAATCTACTGAACATAATAGATGAAGTTACATGTAAGGTTTAAGGTAATTTAAGGTAAATTGTCAGAAAAAAAGTATATTCTCGGGAGGATTGAAATTGTCACTTATATGTCGCAAGCAAAAACCCCCAAGTTTAATTGCATCCTTTACTTGCTAATGGGGGTGGGGGAAACCCAGACAACTTCTAAACATTATGAAGATTTACACTGTTTTTGTAGATGTGGTAAGTGCATCTTAAATAAGGGCTGTCAAATTTGTTGTGTGTAACTAGTTGCAAATAAAAATATTTGATAATACCTGTCAAGAAGAACGGATCTTTAATGAGGAATATACTCTTAAAGTCTGTTTTATAAAACAAGTTTATCTCCTGAGATTTTTTTTTTAAAAAAGCTTAAAATTTGATTCAAACCCATTTAATTTAATTTTGGTGGTAAACACTTGATCTTTTTACCCATGCAACAGTCTGAGATTTGAAGTCTAAGCAAAGCAGTGCAAGGAAAAGGGCTAGGGGTGACAGTAAAATTACCACAGAATACCTGACAGCTTAGAGCAGCTGCCTTCGTGGAATTCTCACTGCTGTGGTTTCTGTAGTGCTGATTTCTTCAATCCTTTGTAATAGATGTGACCACTTTTGCATACGGAGGCACACTCATGGATGCGGTCTTTCACACTGTGTTTCTAAAAATAGAAGCTGCAAACCTGTTAGTAAAATTTCTGCAGTATATGTGGTATGTGGCAATGGGAAGCAACTAAATTTTAGTAAGAATTTAGCAAAGTTGTGTTCCAGCATAAATAATCTTTTTAAAGTGTTTACATGAAGTCTGCCAGGTTCATCTGAATTTGTTCCTCCTGTCAGCATGAAATGAAACAGCCTCTTTAATACGGAGTGCTGGACCTTTCCTGGGGTAGCAGCAATAAGCAGTTACCATGTACTTCTCTCGTACCGTGTGCAGGGTGTATTGCACTTGTAGCATCCTCTCCCCATAAAGTACATGCCCATCATGCAACGTGTGTACCCAGAGCCCTGTGGTAAATCCTGTGTTGTCTACAGTAGCATCTGCAAATGTTCCCATGTCTGTGCACGGCTTTTGTCTCCTCACTCACAGAGGATACAGAGAGCGTCCAAAGGAGGGCTACAAAGATGGTGAAAGGATCTAGAAGAGAAGCTTTATGAAGAATGACTGAGGTCCCCTGTTCAGCCTGGAGAAGAGGAGGCTGAGGGCACACCTCATTGTGGTTACAACTTCCTCATGAGGGGAAGAGCAGGAGCAGGCACTGATCTCTTCAATCTAGTGACCAGTGATGGGACCTGAGGGAATGGCATGAAGCTGTTCTGGGGCAGGTTTAGGTTGGATATTAGAGAAAGGTTCTTCACTCAGAGGGTGGTTGGACACTGGAACAGGCTCCCCGGGGAAGTGGTCACAGCACCAAGCCTGGCAGAGTTCAAGAAGCTCTTGGACAACTCCCTCAAATACATGGTGTGACTTGGGGTTGTGCTGTGCAGGGCCGGGAGTTGGACTTGATGATCCTTGTGGGTCCAACTCAGTACATTCTGTGATTATCATCAGACTCTAATGTGTTCTGCTTAGACCAGCGGAGTCCTTTCTAGCAGTAGCTGTGTGATGCTGCTGCTCAGTAAGTGCTACAATACTGCTTAATGTGATTTGTTTCCCCAAGAGTTTGGCCCAACACAGGCATTACCTATGGCTGATTCTTTGCTGCCTTCTGTAACCAGCTGAGCTGTCCTCTCTGATTCTCCTGCAGTTGAGTTCCTTAATGTGATGGTGCTCTTCTGCGTACATATACTCTGCACGGTACAGAGATGCAGGTGAGCATACATGTGCTTTTTTGAACCCCGTGTTTAAGTGAACTCTTGACTTTTCTTTGTACTTGGATATGCCATATATTCTACTTCAAAGGTCATGGCTCATTGTATGATCATAAGGCTTGTTGAAATCATAAAAGTCTTAATCTTCCACACCTTTTTTCTCTTCCAGTGAAAAGGAAATGAAGCTCTTAACTGTAGCCACCTTCTTTCTTGGTCTCTGGAACTAAAATTGCTGCTCTTTTGCAGCAGCTTTGGGGCTTGCAGCATGTAAGCCTTTATTTGAAGGCTAATGTGTGGATTTATAAGGCATTCTTAGAAAAACAAATAGGCTTGTATTTAATGTGACTACAAATGTCTCTTCTGTAGTCAGCTCTAGAGGTTTTTTTTATGGTCATATGCTTCATGAAGAGTTTGTGGAATTGCATTCAGTCTTTAATTTTTTGATTCAGCTAGGATAACACAAGCTTCTCAGCTGATGTGGTAGCTGACATGTGAGTATAAGCATGTATAAGCACCTTGGTGGAAGAACGCTGAGAGGTGAAATTGATTGGAGTGTGGGTTGAATCAATACAGGTATTTGTAACACAGCCTTTCTTAGTGAAATGTTGGGTTCAACCATATGGAATAACTTGTTTAGTTTTAGTGTTTGTTACAAGCACAGGCACCTTTGAAGACCTGGAATAATTTGGTATGTTTTTATTCTGACTAAATGTGCATATAGATTTGGGTCTCTTGGTTGTTTTTTTCAGTAACTACTTTTTGGTATTTGGTAACCTCAGATCCATTATCTTAGGATATAGCCTTTCATCTCTTCCAGCTGAACTTTCAGTTACCTGGGAAAGACATTAGAAGCTTTGATGTGATCTCTAGTTATTCAATCCTAGGTAATTTGCAAAGTAGTCATTACCAGTTTTCTGTCTGCTTATCCAGAAATCAGCTGCTAGTAGACAGGCCCAGGTGGCAGGTATGTAGTGTGCCTGCTCCTGAACAGCTGCTATTCACAGCCTGATCTGACAATGTGAGGATGCAAACTTCAACTTCTAATTCATCAAGCTGTGAAACTGTGGTAGTTGGAGCTTTGGTGCGTGATCTTTCTTGTATGTGGATGCAATAAAATTCTACAGTTCTGTGTGCTGGAGCCATAGTGATACAGTTAAGCAATCCTGAGAGTAATAGATAAAAGGTGGCTTTCACAGTTTTTCCTTTGCAGTGTTGGCTCACTGATTCTGTGATTGTCATGGTGCTGCTGCCCTTCCTCTCTCTCCAAAAGCTGCTGGCTCTTGTTTGCTGAGCTCTATCGAATGACTTTGTGGAGCAGTGCTGTAAAGACTATTACAGTCTAATGAATAACCTTCTGCAAACGATTATATTTTCAGCATGGATAGGTTCAGTGTTGAAGGGATGCTATGCCGATAATCAGATTTAGTTGCTTTAGTTGTGCAAGCTGGAGGCTGGTGCGGATGGCTCAAAGTGGGAGTGAGTGGGGCAGGGGCGGTTTCTTTGGCTGGCATCTTTCATGAAGAAAACAGTGTATGAACCTTTGGCCTGCATTAAAGCCTTGAATTGCCAGCACTTGAGCTGCAATGTGGTAAGCAAGTGTTCCTATACTTGTTCCAAGGCCATGGTAATTTTCTAACTTAAGCCACCACTAACTTAAACCACTTCAGTATTAAACCTGGCCTCAAAGCACTGCAGGTTAGTTACCTGCATCTGGCTCTAAGTGCTGCTGCTAAAAGAGAAGATTCTACTGTGTCTTTGGTATTTTGTTTCCATACTTAAACCTATTCTAGAGTCCCCACGACTACGGTGACCAAATCAAGGATTTGCTCTGCTTAAAACTGTCAGCAGAAGGGAAGAAGTAGAAATGATTTATCGGGAGGGAAGGTGGTATTGTGGTTTATACTCAGTGACTGCATAGCTGTAGCATAATTGTATCCCTAAGAGCAGACCCTCGCTTCTGAAAAATTGCTTTCACAATATTAATAACAGACTTGAAACAGACTTGTTCCAGCACCTGAGATGAGCAGGTATTACTTTCCAAATAGTGCAGTGTCTAGTGAGGCCAGCAAGTATGTGTGCCTTTATTGATTCATCAGCTGTTGTAGAGGTTAGTATGATTCTACTTTACTTTCCCATATGATGAGTGACATAGGTGAATAACTGGTTTTATTCTGTCTGCTGGCCCCCACCCCTCACGAATTATTTGCCGTTGTCTTTTTTTGATGAATCTAGGTTCAATCTCTTTCCTAGGTGTTGAGGTTTCTTTGATTAGTACGTTTTAAGAAATACATTTCTTATTTTTATATATATTTGATGCTACACAAAGGGGATTTATATCTTGGAGAGTGTTCTTTCATATGTAGCTGTTCTGTTATACTGAAGCTACTCTATAACTTTTAGCAATGCAGGTAGCAATTTGGGTCTAATGGCTAGATTTCTGTTTTCATTCATTGACTTACGAGATCTGATCTTTAATGTAACTATTTGAAAAAGCAGTCTAGTTAAAACCATGATTGTTTTTCCCCAGTGTTATTGTTGGGTGAGCACTTGCCTTTTAGCTGTGAAACTTTTCTGTAACTGTCATAAATATTGCATATTCCAGTAACTGTACTTGAGAGAGACCTGCTGTATGTACTAGGCAGCTAGTAAATCTCTTACCTTCTGATGATATGTAAGTAGCAAGATGACTTTTAGCGTGGATTTTGTGCAGAAAGCCTTGCTTTGTTCTGTGTGCTGACATATATGCCATGTTGAGACTCTATATACAATGACTTTTTTGTCTGTGGTGTCATGTCCGCCAGTGTTTATGTCAGCATCTTTAGGCTAACAGTGACAGAGACACATGGATTATGATTGGTTTTTTACACTAATATAGTCTTCCAAGTCTGAGAATGTGTTGTTTAGATGAATAAAACTATTACTTTCTATTTTGTTTTTCTCTGTAGTAAGCCTGGGAAACATCAGTATTCTGTTATTTGTGCCCTCTTGGTGAAGGCACTTTTTTCATTTTGGTTTCTCTAGATGTAAGCAATGCTCTGTATGTAGCTTTGCAAGCTAAATTATTTTAATGAGACGTTAGATTAAACTACCCTGGATTGGTAACTGTGACTTGGGTTATATCAGCAACTTGGCAACTTCATATATGGAGGCTGGCAGTATTTATCAGTAATGGCTGAACTTAGCTGGAAGCACTTTTTTGCTGAGTTGGGGTGGGGGGGATGCAGAGCCTATAACTGACCAGAGGGCTGGGGACTACTCTGAAATGTCTGTCTGCTTTTTCTTGAATTAATACCTCAACAGCCTCTCTTTAAATTTTTACTATAGATAAATCATATTGTGCACAATGGAGGATTATACAAAAGGCCTTTCAATGAAGCTTTTGAAGAAACACCAATGCTGGTTGCTGTGCTGACCTATGTAGGCTATGGTGTTCTCACTCTCTTTGGATATCTGCGAGATTTCATGCGGCAGTGGAAGATTGAGAAGTGTCAAAATGCAACAGAAAGAGAAGAACAGAAGGTAACCACTGGGAAATAATGGTCAGGGGAAATGATGTGGCTGAGGCTTGAGTGTTTCTTTGGGAAGAAGTGGTGTTCGAAGTTTTCTGCTGTTTTCCTTGTCTTCTGGATGCCCCAAATGCTACACAAGTACTGCTGTGTCGTTAAAAAAATAATGTTTCTTTTGAGTTATTTTTCCTCAGAGTAGTTTCCTCATTGTCTCACTGCAAAGCTGCATCAACAGTTATATCAACCTACTGAAAGGTCCCCCAGCTGCAGAAACAAGGGTTTGGGGAAGAGAGACTTCATGTGCCAGCATCAGTACCTAAAGAAAGGCTCTGGTTTGAGTTTGACACCAGTAGGAGGCTGTCTGATGTCTGATCTGGTGGCTCAGTTTTGATTTAGAAATGTTATTAATTCTCTTTATCTGAAGTGGTTGCAAAGAGAAGCTTGTGGATCAGATCCAGAGCACAAGCTATCGTGACTCTAATTTCATTTGGAGTCCAGAGCACTAGCAGGTTAGCTGGTGAGTAATTTGAGGTACTGACTCCTGGCTCACTGGTAGTGATTAGAAAGAATTAATTCATGTTAAGACCTATTCACAAAATCTTTTGTTACCAGGTGAAAGGTCTTGCCTGCTTCAGCAGTTAGCCTGGAATGGATAATTCTGATTTTCAGTACTTGCAAATTATTTTTAGAGATCTTTATTCCCCACAGGAGTTAATTGTTGTTAGGAAAGCTACTGTTGAAAATTGAAGATCACAAGCTATTTTCTTGCTAACTCTTAATGTGAGCCCTCTTTAGAAGAGTGTGACTACCAGTGAGCTTTCTCCAAAGGTCTTATTTACTCTTGCTGATGTGGGTTCCGTTTTTCTCAACTGCTTTGGGGAGCCCATCTGGCTTATAAAATGTTAAGGGAGTTCTTTTCCACTTACTGGTTTCTGGTTCTCTGTGCAGCCACACAATCAGGTGGCTAGCAGAAAAGAGGAGGGGGCAGAAGGGACATCTCAGTAAGGCGAACAAATAATCAAGGGTGGCGGGGAGGAACTGAAAAAGGGAGGGTTCCTTTGGAGCCTTTTTTTGGAGACAGCACTGGAGTAAAGTGCATGTCTTTTTGCAGTAGATTATCTAAGGACCAGTGCCTAAAATTACCTCATGGTAGCTTCTTTCTGTGAACATTGTGGGGTAGAATTAAGCAGATTCAGAGTAGGGCACTAAATTCCAAAACAGAAACATTCTTACAGGAGTTTAATGAGTAAAAGGCATTTCATACTGGTTAAAAGTACAGGAGTTTAAATTTACACTATTGCCAAAACTGACTTCTGGAATATGAAAGTAAAAATCTTGGATCTCTTTTAACAGTTAAAATATCTAATTAAAGAATGCTGGTTAAATCTCAACTTGGAACTTGATGTGTTAATTAATGTCTTTTGAGCTACTTTGGTTTATGACACTTGAGAACATGACACCTTTTTATTTTTCTGTGTATAAAGTACAGCAGAGAACGGTCAAAACAGTTGCAGAAATCTACCAAGACATTAGAATAAAAGTTTAAATATTGGTATGTATTCATGGTGTTGAGAATACTAAAGGAGTAACTGAAGTGTTGGTGCAGTTACTCTATACAGTAATTGTTACATTTCTGTTGCACAGTTGTTGTGAAACACTTGTCCTGTTATCAGTGTGTAAGAACTGCTTACAGCAGTCCTTTTCTGTGGGAGCAGTCATGGCTCTTACATGAGTGAGTGTACAGAAAGGGGGCAGTAGGTCTAATCCAGTAACATATTATTGATATTAGGCTCTCAGTAAAGTTTGCCATAGAGGACCTTGAAGCACAATGGTTGTTAGCAACAGATTATCCTAGTCCTAAAAGAAATGTATTTTTTTATAAATTGAATTTTTTTTAAAATTAACTCAGCATTGCATCTTACCCTGAAGCACATTTGCTTAACAAGTATGCCTTCTGGACAGATGAATTGAAACTCTTTCAGTTTCTGCGTTGGTTACGGCTTCCATGAAGAAATGCACGTATTCCGGTTTTGTTTGTACATAGGATGTCTGTGGATGGAGCTAATAAGAAGTGCCAGTGAATATTGCGTAAGAATGAAAAATAGGAAATCCTGTTTTAAAGAAGTTTTGGTGTTGGAGAAATCTCAGCCTAGTGTACTTCCCCAAATCATGTTTCTAGCACTTAGATTGTAATAGCTGTTTCCTATATCAGACAAATAGAAAAGTGATCATGTGAGGTCTAGAACATGCAGTACTTATCCTCACCCTTTGCTGCTTTAAGCTTTGTTTGCCTGCAAGTGAATTGATGAGAGCACGTTGCAGCATGTCTAGTGTGGGAGCCAGGGGTTATTTTGGTGCAGGGGGTGGAGGGGGAGGTGTGTGCTCAAATACTTGTTTTGAAATTATTTTCTCAAATATTTGAATCTCTCTGCTGGTGCACAGCCCAATCACCTTTTGGTAAGGGAGTGCAGAAAAGGCTCAAAACTCACCTTTTTTATTGTTACTAATACATCAAATCAGAGGAGCCCTGTGATTACACTGGGGTACTTTCTGGCAGATTTGTGACCTCTGTGTGGAAAGTAATATTTTTATCATTGAAATTCTGAAGGGCCACCAAGGTTATTATGATTTTCTTAAGTATCAAGCAAAAAGATTAGCTTTACCTTTTTGAAATAGTTCATAATTGCTTAGGTGAAAAATTACAAAATTATGTAGTGTGAGGAAGTATTTTGTAAAGGGCTGAATGAACCTGTTCTGAAAAGCATGGAATTGAAGCATGTAGATTTTCTGTGGTGTGTTTCTGAAGGTGATTACATTTAAAAGCCTAACATAAACTTAGGTCCAAAATGTAGTATTAAAAACAAAGACAAGAAAAAGACTCAGTTTTTCTGTGTTAGGGAGGGCAGTTTATTTCAGTGGAGCAAGTCCTTTCTTAAATTGTCACTTAATAATCTAATCTTATTCTGCATCATAATGAGAAAACTGCAAGTGACCAAACGAATTTAAAGAGCAGAGCAGGATTTTGAACAGGTTTGCATTACAACTGTCTCTGATAGCAGGTAAATTCCTTGGAATTAATTAAAGCCATGCATTGGTATGAATGATTGCAGGAAAACCTAATATTCGCTCACTGTTGAAACACAAAAGGGTGAAAAGGGACAGACTTTGCTAGTACTGATTACCAGGAAATAGTTTCATGGGTTTTGGCTTTGTTTAAAATACATCCAGCTGAGCTTTTCCTGGAAACCAGTGTTGTGTAGCACATCCTCTCTGAAGCATTACCGGTCTGTTTTAGGCATGGGTAAGCGGCAAGATTAACAATTCTCAATTACTCTGGAATCAATTTATGCGTACCCAATTTAATGTGCTGTCTGGTCATACAATGTAGTTAAATCTGCAAAATGCTTATAGGATTTTATAGGCAGGATGAAAATCACTTTTACATTTCCTCCAGTCTGATTTGCCTGTTGACTACCTTACATGTTTTGTGTATGGGAGTGACTGTGCAAATGGGGCTGGTAACTCTCCGGTATACTGCTTCATGCTCTGTAGCTTGCCCAGTTAGAATGTGTTTCTAGCATCTGGGGTTTTCAAACACATGTTCACAGGAGTCCAGCTGTAGGAATATTTCAGGGACAGTAAACTGGAGTCTTTTGTTCCATGTCGTCTTAGCATCTGTGTATCTCATCAGGGGCCTCCTGATGGTACAAAGGCTACCCACAGTTATTGCTCCACTTTTTCTTGACTCACGTAACAATGAGATGAAACTAGTCTTTCTGCTTCCTTTTAGAAGCCTGAAATTTGTTGCAATTGTCTGCTTGATTTCTGTTCAGAGTCAGTTATGTATTACCAGGGAGCACACTATGCGAATTGCAGATAAGACCTGCTGGTGCTCATGGCACCATTTGTTAGCTCAGGTGCAATGCTGTGAAAACTTGGCTCTAAAAGTAGCATAATCACTGTATTTGCATGTCCCCTTGCCCTGAGCTAAAGGCTACAACGCTCTCATTATGACCTTCACTTGTTGTAATATTAATTTACAGTATGATGAAATAATGGATTCCCAAATCACCTGTGTTAAGGTGTTGCACCCCAAGGGAGAATTTTATTCTTCCCTTGATTGGCTGTGCTTTTCATTGAAATTGCTATGCTTTTCAGGCTTCTGGGAAACCACTAGCACCTCGGTTTCTTGATCAGGCATCACCTCACTAATAGGGGATGTGTTCTAGGCTTAAATTGACAGGAATAAAGCTGTTTAGGGTTTTTTTAGCTCCATAAATGAAAGAACTTGCTGCTTTTGCTCCCTCTTTTGGAACCAGTGTAACTTTCGCAGTTGTTTGACTCTGCTTACACAGAAGATTGCTCAAAGAATCAACTCCTAGAATGTTTTTCTTTCAAATGAAACTGTTTCATCTCAGACTGATATTCGTAGGGATCCTTACAGCTAGGAAGAGTGTTGGATCTAAAATGAGATGAGAACTTGATGGAAAAATAACAAACTCTGAAAGCCATTTAAAGGTGATAGTGGTTGCTTCCAGCTCTAGGACACTGTTGCAGCAGAGCACTGTGGCTGCATGAGTCAAAAATTTGAAATCATGGAATATACTGAGTTGGAAGGCACCCGCAAGGACATTGAAGTCCAGCTCTTAGGCCTGCACAGGACATCCCAAGGAGTCACACTATGTGCCTGGGAGCATTCTCCAAACTTCTTGATCTCTGTCAGGCTTGGTGCTGTGACCACTTCCCCTTGGGAGTCTCTTCCAGTGTCGTCTGGGTGAACACCCTCTGGGTGAAAAGTATGGATTGATAGATTTCATCCTTCCCTTCCTCTCCAGGTGTTTGTTTTTTTGGTTCAAAGATTGAAAACCTTAAATTAGCATGAGAAATTCAAGTGGGCTTTTTCTTGTCCTTTCTTTTTCTTCTCTTCATCTGGAAATGCCACACTGTAGAAGGATGGAGGAGGTAAACAAACAAACCAACCCTCAAACCAACCAGCAGACCATCTGCTCCTGTATGCTGGCTCCGAAAGAGGGCTCTCAAACTCCATAAGTCAGTATCAGTTTATAAAGGCACAGTATCCTTACCCTTTCTCTTTTTACATTCTCAGATGCATGGGTCGTGAGAACCCCTCAGTGGCGTTAGGATTACTGAGGTAATAGACAATCCAGTTTTGCATTATGCCAAAATAATACTTCCTGCCTGTCCTATTCCAAGGAACTTTCTCATGAGACCTATCTGAGGATGGTTTGTTGGAGGGAGAGGTACGTGTATAGATAACAAAGGAGTTGACAGTGTTGAGCTGATACCTCAACTTAAAGCCCTTTACTGTAATCCTACAACTTGGTACCCCAAAAAACTAAAGCTAGTGTCCCATATTAAACCTTAATTCCCTTACCCATAATTTATTCCTTGAATTCTTGACTTTTAAGACACATTTTTTCCTTATCATAATCCATTAGGTTCAGAGAACTTCTCTACTTCACAGTTAAATCCCTTTAAACTTAGTTCTAAAGCTGGCTTGTAAGATCATGCTTGTGTTACGTATACTGGTGGTGCCAACCTGTTGTGGGTGATTGTCCTTATCTCACCAGTTGAGCTTGTTACTGTTCTGGCTTTGCCAGCTTGGGTTTCAAAAGAAAACTCATCTGATGAGTAATCTGAAGTGGGATTGGGTTGTATCAACACAGGCATACCTGCTTGGATTGGTATAATGACTCATTTCCAGCCTCCCCCTCCTAGCCGAGAACCTTGGCTAAAATATCAGTTGTTTCTCGGGTCACGTAGTTGGTGTGCTTGGATAACTACTGCAAAGCTGAGCTCTTGTGCATAGATGGTTGAGAGGAACGGAAAATACTTAGAAGCATCTCGGTAGATTATTATTAGATTTAACAAGTCCCTCAAGTATCGATCTTCTAGTGTGCCAGCGTTTCTTTTTGATCTCACTTCCCCCACCCCTCTACAAATAACGTAGCAGAGGGTTTGAAACAATTGTAGATAATTGTTCTGATTTTGTGTCATGGATTGGGACAGGAACATGGAAGAAATAATTGCCCTTCTGTGCATCTTAGTGCATGGAAATTTTGTTTCCCACTGTCTGTCTTTGAGAAAGGACATACTTGTTATTCTCTGGAAGAGTGATTGCTAGCTAAATTTGAGTTGTTTCTCCATAGTTGAAATGATGAAAATTAATGTCTTTGTGCCTTTTTGGCACAGGCAAATAAGAAATGGGTTTAGGTGCAACTGTATCTGCTTAGAAGTTGGCACCTTTGAGCTTGGTCTTTCCTGTGCAGCTGCTGGCAGGAGGATGTAAAGGTATGGACCTAAATGTTCCTTTACTCCTAACTGCAAGGACAAAGTTGTTAAATCATTAAAATATGAAGGTAATGAAAAAAGTACTCCTCCTGCAGGCAAGCATTGTAAGTAAGAGCTTGTCAGTGCCTGTTTGTGTTTTTATTAAAAATTTGCCATAAATGCTCCCAGTTTTGCTTCAGTGGTACAAATGTCTGACACTGTAGTATTTGGTGAGATAGATACTCTGCCTTTCTCATACTGTCACCAAAAATAAAATTCCTGTCACAATGTTTGCATTTTTCTTGTGCAAAACAGGAAGAAATGCTCTGCTAGCTCGTGCCTTTGTAATAAATTCTTTTTGCTTCTGTGGATGATTAAAAAGGTGCTGCTTTTTTTTTTTTTCCAACAGAAGCAAGTGAATTATGCATTCTTATCACTACTAAATGTCAAAGTTTCTTGAATTGTATAGTAAAAAGGAAGTCTTGTGACTTTGGAGCAAGAAAAAAAACGTTCTTGAGTGTTCAGATGTCCTTGCTGCGACAGTTAGTTTGACATTCTTGAGTTATCCATTCAAGGCAGTCACTTACTTTTCCTGGAAAACATTGGAAGGGAAGCTAAAATTCAGGAAATGCTCATTCATAAAAATCATGTGGGTCTTCAGTGTTGATAAGCTGTGCAGAAGAGAGGTGCCATAATGTAGCTTATTAGCTTCTACTCAGAACAAAAAATTGTGAAAAGTTCTAATGGTAACGTGTAAAATAATGCTAGTGCTGCTATATTAAATGCATTCCTTATGCACAGAATAAAATATGGTAGAGCACCTTAGTTTTCAAAATCTTTGTGTACTCAGTAGAGCAATGTATACTCTTTGGTGCCAAAAAGCCATTGCATGTTCCCTTGCTCTGCTTAACTCTGAAGGCTGACTATACCTCTCCTGCCAAGATTATATGCCCAAGGATTTAATGAAGAGGATTATTTTATGTTTTGTGTTTTCTTGAGTTTTTTCATTAAACCAGAATGACAGAAAATAATTACTCCTCTTACTCTAATTTTGCTGTTGTATATATTTTCCTTTTACTTTGAGTGCTTTTGATATGTTTCAGGACTTTGTCCCATTGTACCAGGACTTTGAAAATTTCTACAACAGAAACCTCTACATGCGCATTCGGGACAGCTGGAACCGTCCGATCTGCAGTGTGCCAGGGGCCAAAGTGGACATGATGGAGAGAGTTTCCCATGACTATAACTGGACATTCACGTGAGTCAAAATTAAAGAAAACACTTGCAAGACCTGTCTTGAAATACAGGGTCTCTAAGAGCAAGTTGCAGGCTGTGAGCTTAAAGGAGCAGTGAATTATGTTTAATTTGAGCTTTCTAGAACCTTGAATCAATGAATTTTGCTCTTTTGAAATGCATTTAGCCACCAAGGTGATGATTTCTATATAATCTTTTGGCTACTTTACTGTAGCCAAATTAAGATTTCCTGGGCTTACACCTGCAATAAAATGTATACCTTTGTTCACGATGACAGGAACCTGGGGTAGATACTTTGGATTGCACTGCTGCTTGTGACTGTATTGATTTAGAAGAAGTTCTGCCACTTGAAGTAAATGCTGCTGCGTGAACTGAATTTAACATGATTGTTTTGAGTCAGGACTGAAGTAGTCTGTAGAAACAAAATGAGAAATACAATGAAAGGATTTTTACAAATTGGCAGTGACATATCACAGGTTTGATGTGAAGAGGTTTGCAGCACAGTACTTGGTGAAACTAGTTATGCCTCTTCTTGGCTTTCAAGGGCAAAAGAATTAAAATAGATTTTTTTCTGCTAAACTTCTTCCTTATTCTCCTTGTCACGTATCATTAGCATAGAAGTGCCAGATGTGTTTCCTTTCTGTGGTTAGAGGATATCCCGCTTGAGGGGCTGCCAAGTTAATTGATCTAGAGATGTTATTTTGTAATTGAAAGAAAACTTGTATGTTTCTGGGATGGAGGGGAAAACATGTCAGAGCAACAGATGGTTTGAGAAACTTCAAGCAATTTTATATATGATAGCAAATTCACCTTTAAATGTAAACTCTTTTGGGACTTAATTTGAGATTGTAAGATGGGGAGAGAATTATTTCCACTGATTGTTGCAGTTTGATGATGAGTGGTAGTACTGAAATAATTTATTGGTTGGTTCCATTGAGTTTTAATATTTCAGTGTATAGTCTAGGGAAGTGAAATAATAATCTTCTGGTGTACATAATTTTTTAAATTCTGGGTGCCCTAACTTGTGCTGTTTTTAAAACACAGGTACACAGGGAGAGTGATAAAAGACATTATAAATATGGGTTCCTACAACTACCTTGGATTTGCACAGAAGGCTGGGGCTTGCCAAGAAGCAGCTGCTAAAGTTCTGTCCCAGTATGGAGCTGGGGTGTGCAGCAGTAGGCAGGAGATGGGTAAGTTGGAGGACCTGAATGTGTATTTCAGAGTCTGTATCTGATTGCAGGTCTTTGAACCATTAACTGTTCCAGCATTGAACTTTAGTCTAACCAGTAAAGAAGCTTTTACTTCAGTGAAGACAAATTGACTTCCTGGATTTACATTACACAGCAGTTATCTTACTTATGTTTTCATATATGGTGTTTTTTCAGTGTTCCCTTACGGGCCTTTAAATAAAGCGTAGCTTGGTTGGTGGAAATTCCCCTTGTAGAATTTAGCAATGGTGAAAGCTTCTCCTTACTCAGAATTTCCCATTTGTTTTATGTGCAGGAAACTTGGACAAGCATGAAGAGCTGGAAAAGCTAGTTGCCAGGTTCCTAGGTGTGGAATCTGCAATGGCATATGGAATGGGATTTGCAACCAACTCTATGAACATTCCCGCTTTAGTTGGCAAGGTATGGCTTCAGTCATGGACAAAAGCTCACCTAACAAAGATTCTAGTGGTTAATTTTTCTAAAAGCTACTTGTTTGCCTTTATTTTTCCTCGGTGGCCATCCCTGCAGATACTCTCTATGGAAACTGTAGGTCACAGTATGCATCTTTAACCGTTGCAAAAATCTCTTTGGGAAACAGCATCCATGGGACCGGTAGCAGCCCAGAACTTTCTCTCTGGGAAAAAGCCTAGCATGTTAAGTCTTGCTTTCTCAGGCTACTCCTTGGTGTGTGAAAGGGTGGCTGGTTAACAGACTGATTGGCTGAAGGTATTTTGGTGGTTTTGAGACACTAAGAATTGACTGTGTCAGATACACAGACAAGCTGAATTGCATGTTGGTACACAGAGAAGTTATTATCTTTGAGTGACAGCTAAAAAGTCCTCCCTTTGAAGAAGCAGCAAAGTTGTTTGAGGGAAGTGAGGTAAAATAAGTAAAGACTCATGATGTTTACTGTGTGCCTCATAAAACAGTAGACAATTAGTCTAAGTGTCCAGTATCTCCAGCTATGTTTTTTTAGTTATTGGAATATGAAATAAAAGTCAAATTTTTGTTTATGTCTTCTAATGCAAAATATATGTTCTCTTAGCTCCTCCATAGAGTAAAGTAATGCAAGTACTGGAACAGATTGGTTTGGTTTTTTTTATTTAATTATTCACTGTCACCCTAATCCTACTAGTCTACTGGAATTATTTGTCCCTGTGTAGTGAACTATTTTCCTTTAAATTAATTTATTTATTTTTTCACTTCCTGATATTACTTTGTAAATCTTCCACTTGTGATATCTACAGATTATAAATTTGCTGCCTCATTCTTCCTGGCAACTTTTCTTCCTGGTGATGCTCTGTCTGATTAATTGCAGTGTCTTCCTGCATGCTATTTTTTTTGTAACAAGGAAGTAGCACTGTCTAAATAATGTGACTTTTCGTTTGGTCTGTTAAGTTTTAAATATCAAATGCTTTGCATAATAAAAAAACCAACATTTTTGAGGCTGATGCTAGAGAGAAATTCAGTGCTTCAAATCTAGTCTTTCTGGAGTTAAATACTTCTGCAGTGCTATGAATCTGAGCAACTTATGTTACTTCTGGCATATCTTTTACCTGCATTTTTTGGCTCTTTGTCTTTCCGCATCTCTCCAGTTTTATGTTCAACAGAAAAATGATTCATGATTTCTGTGAGACCTTTCAGATTCAGTACACACTGTCAGATACATTTAAGTAGATTGCTGGTTGTTGTCAGTACAAATTACTCATTCCTGCAAACTTACTCAATCATTTTTCTGTGTGGAGCATATCTTCTGTATATCTTCAATACCTTATGAGAATATCCTTGAGACACCTTACTCACATCCTGAGTTTTTACCTTTGAACTTCAACAGGTTTTACAACCATTGAGAGGATCTGAACAGTAAATTTCAAGGCATGTAACATACCTGTTTTTATACAGCTCACTTGTACATTTACTAAGCCAACTCTTGTCATAAATGAGTACAGCATTCTGTGCTGGGTTAGTCATGAGGATACTTAGTTTTTTGTACCCTTAAAATAAAGTAGTAAGAAGCTTCTGCCTCATAACAATACAAGTACCCTTATACTCAGGTGAATACTCCAAACAGAAAACGCACTCTAGTGAAGAAAGAGTTCTTGTCAGATGAACCATTTTGCAGTTCAGAATGTTCACTAAATGTTGTTTTTTTTTTGGCTGCCTGAAGTTGCTTCTCACTGCACATTTGATTTCTTCATTGTCTGCAAATAAGGACACATAAATTCTGAATTCTGGCACCACCCAGTACACAATTAATTGTGTGTGAGCACAACCTGTTTGGCAATGCTTTGATAGTCCTCAGTAAAGCTCAGAGATTCCCATGCTTGATTAAACTCTTGGGCTAATTTTTTTTTTAGACCATTTGTGTCTTTCTGCATGTCCTACTTACGTTTTCAACTGCAAAGCTGCTTGGAACACAAGATATGTTTGAAGTTAATCATATCTAGGTTCCTATATTACTATTTAATTAGCTAAAAACAAGCTACTGAGTGTAGTTGCTCATACATACTGGACCACCTGTTCTTTTTCTGCTCTGTGGAATCCTGAAGTGCTTAGTTTATGTTCCTACTGGATCCTCTTTTGATAGCAACAAATACAGTTTTGACTATCCTAGATCCATCTCTATGCCATAATTTGATCAGCATTAGTCAGCAAAAGGAATTCTAAAGCTCCATCATTACTTAGTTGATCTTTATTCACTATGCCTTGTTAACAGCAGCCTCTACTAAGCAGATGCTGAAAATAGGTATAGTTGGTGTAGACTGAAAGTTGTATTTCAGCACTGTGAAAGCATCACTAAAAACAGGTCTTTCTGCACCTGGCAGTTTTCATCAGTAGACACCCTCTGTTCACAGCTAAGTTGTCACATGCCTGGTACAGTCACTGCCAAGTATGCTGAGTCTAGACCACAGATAATGTGAAATTTGAGGGTTACTTAAAAGTTGTTAGCATTCTAGGCTAAGCTAGACTCTCAAACTTGCCTGTTTTGGAGTAAGTGTCATTAATATAGTTCGTATAATGTAGTTAGGAAGTGTCATTAATGTAGTTAATAATGCCATTCTGTACTGCCTTTAGCACAGAGCTTTTTATCATAGCTCTGGATTGAGAGACTAGACAGTTGAGTTAAAACAACGATGCTTGAAGGATATTTTTTTGGTTGTAAGAAAGCAAATTAATTTCCATATATAGGTGAGTTGTGAAATTAAGTGCTCAGGACTGAATTACACAATTCATGTATGTAACTGTGTAGTAAAATATGGCATTCACTTCAGTCGGCCTTGTAGCATGTGATGGTAAGCCTGATCTTCACTGACATGTTTTTCTAGAGCCCAAGTAGTGTTATCTCCAGTTACTTGTCCTGGATGCTTTCTCAAATGTAAATTTGCTGATAAATGCAACTGAAGTCTTATTGTAGTAGCAGCACCCAGTTTTACATATGACCATCACTGGTTGCTGTACCAGTGGCTTATGTGATCTGTTGCCCTCTCTCTAGTGGCAGACAGTACTAGACTCTTTACTACTTCTTCAGTTTCAAATTAATTTGTTTCTAATTGAATGTTCTGTTAGCAGGGGGTGAAAAGAGGCTGCTTCTGCTGATCAATTTGTTAAGTCTACTTTCTCCACCAAAAGTTCATCCTTGTTTTTATGAAAAAGCTTTTTCTAGACTATTAATCTCTTCTTCCTCTTTTTTTTTTTTAATCTATCACTTTTCCTGATTTCTACCATTCAAGAAGGATACTAGTACTGGATTATTATATTCATGTTTTTTGATACAGTAGTGTTTAACAGAAATGCCCTCTGATGTATACATTGTCTGGTGTAGTAGTTCCAAAGAGCAAACACTAGTTGGAAATTTTCAAACTTCATATGCCAAAGTCTATGAAACGTGTAATGTGAATGTTTGTAGCAGCAGTATGAACACATGGTATTTGTGCAGTTTCTGGGGAAAACCAGTCTCAGGCTTTCTCAGAATGCAGAATGTTTCTAGGTGCATCACAACTCTAGCGCAGTTTCCTTTATTTTGGAGAAAATACTCCTGTTGTCTGTGACACTCCTTGTATAACTATAGGGCAATGTTTTTCACAGTCTTTTCTAGTAATTCCCATTGCAGAGAATGAATCATCTTGATTCCTCCCTCCATCAGTTGTTATTGGAGAAGCATGGAATGACCACCTTTCAGTGTTAGATCTTCAGCATTTTGACACTCTAGATTTTTAACTGAGCAAAGTCACTTTTAAAGTTGCAGCACATTTGCATAGTAATTGGAGTGGGCCAAGGTTATTTAGAAATATTATTGCTCCCTTATATATTAATCCCCCAATATGCATTCCTGTAGTCCACAGTGATAATGCTGTGACTGAATGTTCAGCGTATCAATTATTGACTTGTAATCATCACTGCTCTCAAAGCATACATATCCTGTTTTAATGTTTGTCCAAGGATTTATCTTCTGGTTCTTTTTGAAAAAGCAAATGAATTCAATGTCATGTTTAATGGCTTCAGAAAACTCAATTTCACAATGCAATTTTGTTTTCTACTTTCTATCTCTTGTATATTACCTCCATCTACACATGGCTTTAGTCAGTGGTTGCCTCCTAATGTAAGAAATAGCACAACTTCGATAAGGGCTTTAATCTAAGACTTCAGTGTCCTGTTTCTTAGCAGCACTGTAGACCTGCTGAGCGAACTGTGGCAAGCTGCTCTGCTCCCTGTTTTACCTGATTGCATAGGAGGATGAATACTCAGCAGCAGCATGAGATATTCAGGCAGATTCAGATACAGGACTTCCAGGAAAAGTGAAACTTGAGTGGCTCTTTCAGTTAAGAGAAGTTGTGTATTTTTATTTGCCATACTTAGGCTGCAAATTGGGTCTTAGCAAGTCTTGCCTGGACTAGCTGCATTTATGTTAGAATTTTTTTCTTAAATGATCTTGAAGCACTTCAGACCTGAAAGGTGTTACATGCTTGGCTGTGAAACATAACCTTTTCAATATCTTCCTCTTTCCCCTTCTAATTCAGGGCTGTCTGATTTTGAGTGATGAACTGAATCATGCATCACTAGTGCTCGGAGCAAGACTATCAGGAGCAACTATTAGAATCTTTAAGCACAACAGTAAGTATCAGATACTGGACTCTGCCTTTCTGCAGATGCTATAGATCAGATACAATCTTTTTTATCTTCTAACAGTTGGAAATTCAATTTCATGCAAGGAAATCAATTGCTAGTTACCTGAAAGGTCAGAAGTCTGCTGCTACAGAAAGCTGAATCTCCTGAATAGGATATTTTTTTTATATGTTCAGTCCCAACTAATAACACTTTTATCCTGAAGCTGTTCTGGCATACATCTTCTGCATATGGAGAAGAACATGCTACCCTTTGGCAAGTCTAGGGGCACTGGTGTTTTAACATGGTTTCTTGTTCTACCATGCTTGGGTAGCTCAGCATGGTTAGACTATTCTAACAGTCTGTGTCACATAATAATGCAATCTTGTAGGGGTCTAGGTTACAATTTGGGGGATAAGGAAGTTTAATTTTACAACTAGATGCTAACATGCTCCTACAGTAACAAAAGCTTATGATTGCAGATGTCCTAGCTAAACTAGACAGTCATGAATTGGCACAATATAGTACTAAAAGAATTTTTGGGACATGAAGCATAGATTAAGTTCACTCAATTACTTGTTTTAAATATTTAAGTATTTCTTTCCAAAATACACGGATTTTTTAATTTCCTAGTTTCATCTTCCTCCAGAGGAGGAATTTATAATAACTTTCAGGTTAAAACTACCTAGGATTTCCTTCTCTTACTTTTGATGAAAGAGGTACCTGGTTGTTCTTGATTAGTAAGACCACTACCTTCATTCTTCAGGTACTCCTAACATTACTCTTTACAGTGTCAGTCTCTGAGATCACCGTGACTCTTGCTCTGTTTAAAGTGTGTGGTGATAACGGCAAAACTTGGGTGACTGCAATTATTTTTCTTTCTTTGTCCTACTTGATAGTGTGGATTTTCTCTGCTGTGTTTACTGTTTCTTTTGTGTTCGCCCTTTCTTGTTTTCTGTCATTTGAAATAATTTGTTTTACAAAAAAGTAGAGCTTATTGTAACATTCATTTTTTTCTTTTAAATGTGTTGTAGTTTGGCACTGGCCCAATGCCAGGCACCCACAAGAGCCACTCGCTCACCCTCCCCTGCCACAGCTGGGCAGAGGAGAGAAAAGGGAAAAAAAAATTAACGAACGCTTCATGAGTGAGATAAGGACAGGGAGAAACACTTCAAGGGTGAAACAGGCTTATCTTAAGCTGCGAAGTGAATTTATTACTAACAGAATCAGAGGAGGATAATGAGAAGTAAAATAAGCCCTTAGAACACCTTCCACCCCCAGCCCCTCCCTCCTTCCCACTGACAGCGCAGGGAGGCAGGGCATGGGGGTTTGGTCAGTTCATCACCGAGATTTCCTTCTGCTGCTCCGGGAGAGGAGCCCTTCCCCTGTGAGGCCGTGGGGTCCCTCCCACAGGAGACAGTTCTCTGTGAACTTCCCAGCGTGGGCCCGCTCTCACGAGCAGCAGCCAAAGCGCACCTGCTGCAGCGTGAGCCCCTCCCACGGCACACAGTCCTCCCAAAACTGCTGTGCCATGGCTCTGTCTTTCCACGGGGTGCAGTCCCCCAAGGACAGGCTGCTCCAGCCTGGAAGCAGGGCCCTCTCTCTCCACCGGGTCTCCCTTTGGATCACAGCCTCCTCCAGGCATCCACCCGCTCAGGCACGGGCACCTCCCCACGGGCTGTGGGTGGATCTCTGCATTCCCCGTGGATCCCCACGGGCTGCAGGGGGATCTCTGCATTCCCCGTGGATCCCCACGGGCTGCAGGGGCACAGCTGCTTCACCATGGTCTTCACCACGGCCTGCAGGGGAACCTTGGCTCCAGCACCTGGAGCACCTCCTCCCCCTCCTTCTCCACTGACCTTGGTGTTGTCATGTTGTTTCCCTCACATGTTCTCACCTCCTCCTCTTCTCTGACTAAAAGCAAAACCTTGTGACTTTGTTTTGATTTTCTCATAAATATGTCATCACAGAGGTGTTACCAGCCTCTCTCACTGGCCCAGTTTTGGCCGGCAGCATGTCCATCTTCAGAGCCATCAGCCCTTGGCTCTGCCAGACATGGTGGGAAGCTCCCAGCAGTTTCCTCACAGGAGCCATCTTTGTGGCCCCCCTGCTACCTAAAACCAGGCTGTGCCAAAACAATACATAATTCATCATAAATTTTGGGCAAATTCACATAAGCTTTGCATTCAACTTCTGCATTTGTATAGACATACTTCTGAACATTACATCCAATTGCAGAGTTTCAAGGAACATTGGTGACAAACATAGTTCTGGCTATGAGGAAAAGGACTTAGAAGCTGCTGTGATGAAAAATAGATTATTTGTGGGAATAGGGTACAAATTAGCACTGGTGACATTGGGGGATATTCTAGAAACACTCTAGATGGTGGGTTTCTGTGGGAGAGAATGTAATGGCAGATTAGAATCAAGGCAAAATGCAATCAATTGGCCTGTCAAGATGATGTTCAGTTCATATTTCTGTATGTATTCTCAGTCTTACTCTTGTTATACTCTGTGCTGCCTTTTTAACGTCATTTTCTTGAGATGTTAATGGCTTCATTCATATTCAGATATTTAGAAATTAATTGGGGGGAATGATAAATTCCCCTGAAATTCCTTGTTCAATGTTTTTTATTTTTTTTCCTGCCTTATTCTGTAGTTTGTCCTTTTTATTAAGGTCAGACTAATCTTCCCCTCCTTCTTGAAAAATTAGAGTAGAAGTTTATTTTCCATTGTTCTCCCTAACTGCACTAACCTTGCCTTTTCTTCATTGAGAGACCTGTTGGAGGCAGCGACTACACTGCAGATTTCTTCATTGTAGACTTTCTGAACGTTAGCTGTCTTTTAACAGTCCATTAACTGACCTACTTTGCTGTATAGTTTTTAGTCTAGATCTAGTTCACAAGTTCCTCTTGCCACTACAACTGCCCTAGTCTACCAGTTCTCTTTTCATGATTAATTTGTGCTCTTTTTCATGCCCTAGTGTTTATATCTGTCTCTTGCTCAGCACTTAGCTTTTATGCTTTGATTAATCCCATCTTCACTCCTTTCCTCGGAGTTTTTTTCAGGACTGATTCCATGTGTATGTATTTGTTCACATTACTTAAGTCTCTTAGGATCATGTCAAGTGTTTCTAGCTAAAGCTAGTAAGATTTCAGAATACATTTCTGCTAACAGCTTCATCTGTCTAGTTTCTGATATGCTGAACATTGTTCTCTTTCTTGCACTGGTGGTTCTCTTTTTTTCCTTTTCTCCTTTTGGCTTAGAAGCTTCTGGTTCTACACTTCCAATCCCTTCAATTTTAAACAAAGGAAAAAAGTACACTTGCCCTGCTTCTTTTCCTGCACTTTGGTCTGTCCTCTACTTATATTTAATTGATTGTCCTTGAACTTGTTGTGTTCTAGCTCTATTCTGTTGTTCTATTCTGAATTATTTCTATCCACAAGGACATTCTTACTACCTAAATTGCCTTTTCATTTCATCAGAATGAGATACCTTCCTTTTTTCTTTTTTTCCCCCCACTTTCTTTGTTTGTGCCTAATGCTCTAACTTGTGTTTTAGTTTAGAATGATGAAATTCTTCCTTGGAGTTCGTAGAGTTACCTGTTCCCTTCAATCTCATCCATGGGCCTGTAGGTAGATGAAGCCTGTGCTTATTGACTTGTGTATGGTCTGTCCTCCACGCTGGAGCAATTTGTGCCTTTCTGGAGTATTGCTGTCTTAATCCATGTCAAAGCTCAAGCTAGTAGCTGTTTTGGTACCATTTAACAGTAATTTCTGGTGCAGATATGCAAAGCCTGGAGAAGCTGCTCAAAGATGCTATTGTGCATGGGCAACCTCGTACACGGAGGCCCTGGAAAAAAATTCTTATCTTGGTGGAAGGAATATACAGGTACAAACTATTCTTTATATTCCCAAGACCCTCCACATGAGATCTAAATGCTTAGTGTTTGAGTTTCTTTGCCAAATCAAACTATGAATGAGTATTGTCACTTCACATTTATTTCATTAGTCTCATCTGTGAATTAAATTACACTGTGTATGTCTCACATCCTGGGCTTTCTGTTGCTGTAACTATAGCTGCACCTGGTGTCATCACAATGCTTCCCACATCCTGATTAGACTGTAGAAATTAATTAATCAAAACTGATGATATATATCAGAATTGAGGTCTTAAGTTGCTTGTCCATTCCATTCTTTCTGTGCTCACTAGATTATGCTAGTGTGAATGAAATTGCACAAATTTAAAGTTTTTGCTAAGAGTGAGTAGGAGCAATAGGCATAGCTATGTTAGGCATTTAAATCATAGTGACTTTCAGCACAAAATGGGGTGTTTTGGAGTGTTACTAATGAGAGCCTGGTCAGTTCTTAGAAACATCAGGTAAGTAGATGTCAAGTCAGAATACTGACATTAGGGCGAAAGTAAAATTGGGATAATTTTATAAATGAATTATCACTGAACACATTCCTGTGCCCTAACTTACTGTTGCTGCTACTGTTTAGTCTGTGTGTCAGTATCCCAGAGATGCTGAACAGGTAGAAAGTAGAGATCTGGGCCCCAGGTGCAAGGAGGAGAGGTGCATCTCTGCAGACTGTGATGTGTCTAGCAAATTTTAGGTGTTTGTAATTACTGAAAGAGTGAAGAAATGAATGCTTAGTGACTTTAGGCTCTATAAGGTGGTCCCAACTATTAAATCAACTTATACTGAATTTTTGTTTCTCAACAGTATGGAGGGATCCATAGTCCGTTTGCCTGAAGTGATTGCCCTTAAGAAGAAGTACAAATCCTATCTGTACCTTGATGAAGCTCATAGTATAGGTGCCCTGGGTCCCGGTGGCCGGGGTGTAGTGGAGTATTTTGGACTCAGTCCTGAAGATGTGGATGTTATGATGGGAACATTCACCAAAAGCTTTGGAGCTGCAGGAGGATACATTGGGGGCAAGAAGGTAAAAAGCTGGGAATCTCATGGTTGGTGGTGAAGTCCATTTCAGGCAGGTGGTGGAATTCTTCATTAAGCATTTCAAAGTTAATCTACTCCTCAGGTACCCTACTGTCCATTTGTTTCATAATTTTACATACTGTCTAATACTGTGAAAGTCTGCAGTGCAGAAGAGTCTAGTCTAGTAAAATACCTCATAATTGTTTAGGTCTCACATGGTCAATGATGATCTCATTTTGCAGAATGTACACTAGTGATGTAATGTCTTTCTAGGAACTGCTAGGAGCCAGGAAGCTGGGATTTCTTGATGTTACTTTTAATGAGACTTGAAGGAAAAGTGCCAAAAGCTTAAGTTTTTTAACCTCTTTGGAGGAAGATCCTCTTAGATTAGTCTGGTAGAATTGATTTCCCCTGGGCGCAAACGGTTTGCTTTCTGAAAAGACACCTTTTCCCTTTTTCTTTTTTGGCTCGTTGATTGTTGTGGGTTTTGTTTGTTTGTTTCAGCATTTTGCTTGTTTGGGGTTTTGGAGTTTTTTTTTGGGGGGGGGGTTTGGCTATTGTCTCTTTTTCATTGGAAAGTACAGCTAGAAGTGTTTCCCTTGCCAAACCTCTAATTCTCAGAGGGATGGTGTAGACAATTCCTTATGTCAGCTTTCTCACATCCTGAAATATCTGATCTCATATATCAGGCTTCTAAGCTTTATTTGAGGGTAAAATTCTACCATTTTCCTACCAGGACAGCAATTTTTTACATATTAATTGGGGTAATTACTTCCACCCACCCAAATGGAGGTAGAATTTAGAGATATTCCTTGTAGGGTGTTTACTACCATTAGGTTAAAATTACTTTGACAATTTCCCCAGAAAAGAACATCATATAAATCTTTTTCCAAAGGTAGTGAGCTAGTGGAATTGACTCCATGGCATAAGGTAAAGCAGCTAAGAGTCTTTTGCAACTGTGTTTTAGCTACTGATTGAGGGATTGCTTCAGAGGTAAGAGGCCTTAAATCTTCTTACCTAGTTTATTTCAAAGTCACTTTACAACTTCCTTTCATTTAACTCTGACCCTAGGCAGACAGCCACAGAACACTTGTGCGCATTTTAATAATCATTTGCAGCTTGTGATAGCTACAGAGTTGTCATTATTCATTTTACAGTAGCAAAAGACAGAACCTGTCCTGGCATTCATACTGATGTTTATAATATTTTGGTAGGGTGGTATTTTAGCATGGTTTTGTTACAGTTAACAAGCAGCCTAAATGTAAGGTGTGTTGGTCCTTTGTTCCTATATGACCTGCTTTTGCTGTCTAAGAAAAATAGCATATGTATTTAACTGTGAAATGCAAAAGGGTTAGGCTGAGGTTCTTGCACTCTTAAATTACACTTACTGCTTTATTCATATTGTGCTGATGAACAAGAGAGAAGATTTTGTGACCTGTTCCCTTGTTGGTCATTTTTGTGGGGAAAAAAGTATATTGAGCAAGATCCATAAGCACCTATGGATCCTGCTCCCCACTGTTTGATTTTTTTTTATATTCCCACTGTTATAATAAACACTTTTGAAACTCGCTCTGGGCACAGCTTAAGTAATGCAAACATAATGTAAACCCTTGTTGCAATCCACTGCTGATGGTGTTAGCTAAACAAGTCTGTCGTAGACATTTGTCTCTGATCAACACACATTCTTGCCCTGTGACATTATTATGAGTTGTCATGTCCCTGCTGTTCACATTTCAACTGTTTATTTCTTGTACTGTTAAAATAATCCTTGAGATACTTGTTCTCTTATGGGGCATTCTGAAAGATGTTTTTTGTGGTGCCCTGTTTTATTGTGATTAAAGATATGACAGAAGCATTTCTCTGAGTGCTGGGAAGGCTATGTCTGATGCCTCTTGTGTTTTCCTAGGAACTGATTGATTACCTCAGGACATACTCTCACAGTGCTGCATATGCAACATCAATGTCACCTCCTGTTGTGGAGCAAATCATCACCTCCGTGAAGTGCATTATGGGTGAAGATGGTACAACTATTGGTGAGTCCTTCTAGCAGTAAGCATGTAGAAAGGGGAAGCCAAAAAGAGCCTCTATCACTTTGACAGATAACACGTTCAGTGTACATTATCATAATTATTAGTATATGTATTGTTGGAATTTATGAATCAGTAAACCAGTTTACAGTTCTACTTGGCAGATCAGCCTAATAACGGCATAAAGAGTTTTCAGCTAGAGGTAAGTCATCTTAGTCTTGTCTAAGACACACTATTTTCATGTACTGATATTTGCGTCTAAGTTCAAGTAAATATGGAAATGTTTCTGTAATCCCTTTTTACTTGGGGAGCTGGAGGTATTTTTCAAAATCAGTGAATTTAATGGACTAGGAGAAGAAATTCAGCATATTTGTCTTTATTGTCTTAGTTTTCCTGTTTCATTGTAGAAATAAAAGGGAAATTTGTACTACCCTCTGGGCATTTAAAGTCATAATGACAAATTCTTGTCTCATTTGCCTGTGGGCTGCAGCTTCCTTCAGTTACAGCATGAAGTAAATAGCTCTTTAAGCTGCCTTGAAACTGAAATGGAACGGTTTGCATGTAGGTTACTTTTCCCTTTTCACAGGTAATTAAAAAGTTGTGAGCAGCTCACACAGGATGCTGGTGTAGTTTGCTGAGGATCTGTAGTTTGGAGGCTCTTAGAATTCCAATTGCATTATGTATCAAATTCTTGGAGTTTGAGGCATCTGGCCACGAGGTGGTGGTGGTGTATGCTGAAGAAATGAATTGGCTTTTGAACATGCATCATCTGACCAACTAACCTGTTGGATAACTTACAGTGGAAAAGCTTACTGGGGAAATGACTTGAGAGTTTTTCTGTTATAATAGGTTTCATTTGGTTTGCTTACATTGTCTGAGACCAGAGTTAAGTGCCAGCAGTTGATGTTGGTGGTTGCTCAGTAGAGACATCATCAGTGAGGCAAGTACAGCTGGGCAGCAGTCTATATCTGTGCTAGCTTTGAGTGCTTCCGAGTGGTCCATGTGAGAGACTTGTACCAAGAGCCAGGAGGTGACTCCCTGCTCTCAAGTACAGATGTTAAGCAAGCTTCAATCTACACAAAAAGTTTTCTTGCTGTAGTCTTAATTGTTTGAGCTTTTTTATAGCTGATGATTTGCCAGCAATCCGTGGTCTGCTTAGGCGTTGCTTGTTTTGGGTTTCTTCCAGTATCTGTTTTGCTTAATGAAGCGGGAAGCAAGGAATGTGTAACTGATTTCTGTTTGCAGTATTTAAACTCAGGCATTTTTGTCTCTTTCTGAGGCTCCAGTATGGTATTTGTTCAAGCCAGGAGAATGGAAGTAACTTCCACTCCATACTCTTCTCCTGCCATTATGCCAGTGAGATGCATCTGAGCTGAAAGGCAAACCAGATCAGGAATGAATTTGGCAAAAAATAAACTCAAAAGATCTTTTTTGTTCTCATGTTGCTTTAAATGCATGCTGAGCTACATCCTGCTAATTTGGTGCCAAGAAGTACCAGAATTTCTAGCCACTCTAATGAGAAAATGAGTGGTTTTGGTGTTTGATAGGTATTTAGTTTCCAAGAAGTCTCTGTATGTCCACTTTCTGTATGAGCTGTAGCACTTTTCATAAGTGATGGATAAAACAGCTGGATAGCCAGAACCCTGGCAAATCTCAAAGGATTTCTCAGCTACAGGTCTTGTCAAAGTGTTACTGGCTTTTTAAGCATCCAGGTCAACTTTGAGTTACAATAAGCACCTCAGAGGATGATTTCTGCATGAAAGTGCTTTTCTGTTTTATTTTCTGCAGAGTGCTGTTTCCTAGTCATGCATTTTTTTTAAATTGCCTTATGGTTTTAGAGATTAATATTACTTTGTAGACATTTTCTGTGGATGAAGTTGGCAGTAGTTCAGTTGGGTGAACTGAGCAGCTAATTAGCGATAGCATGACAAAATTTTTTCCTTGTTTAAGGGCTTTTGGCTGAAAAACTTCTGTTTAGATTCTGTGGAATTACAAGTGGGCTCTGGAGGACCACTGCCTGCAGTTGGTTTGACTATGAATAAATAAGGAGTAGATGGGTGCTGGTAATAGTTGTTAACTGTGAAAGACAAGTGGTGAAGTAGTGTTAAACTGGGTGACTGGTAAGCACCTCTGAATTGACTGTGTACTACAAAAATTTAATTGCTTTGAAGTTAGTCAAGCTGAACGAATGAGTGAAGGAAACTGAGATAGTGCAGTGGTTTTTACAAGAACAGTAGATGGCTAGGTCACAACCTCATGTTTTGGACCACAGCTAAATCTTTTAATGGCTTCAAGAATGCTTTCTTGAAAAGAGCCTTTGTGGCCTCTTTGTCTGCCTGCTTCTGTTTACCACATGCTATTTGTAAAACCTGCTGTCCTCCATGGCATAAAATCTTTGTGGAAATTGTCACGTCAGACTGAGATAGTCTGTAGCTGAGGAATAAGCAATAGGAACAGAGTAGTTTTTGAAGACGAAAGGGGTTTTGTATATCATTTTGAAAGAATATGTTAATTGTCTTTAGGTTATTTCTAAATCTAAAGAAACATCTGAACACTCTAAACTTAAAATATAAGGTGTTGTAATTACTAAAACTTTACATAACAAAAAAAGTGAATGTCTCCTTTCAGATTTTTCCAGCAAGTTGCCAGTGACTAAATAGGTAGTAGGAGGCAGCACAGACAAAATACAGATGCTATGAAAAGCTTCTCTACAGAGAATGTAAGACATGTGCTTATGTGGAGATGTGCTGCCTGAGTTGGGACAGTAGTTTTCTTGTGTCTTGATTTCTATTCAAATTAATCTGTTAATTCTTTGTAATGTGTATGCATGTAAGTGACTAGCAAACTTCAATCACCCTGAAGACAGTTACAGCAGTATAATCATATATGAATATATTACTTGTTCCATCGTCCAGACTGCAAAAAACATGCCAACAGCTAAACAATGGCAGAGCCACCTTAGGGGTTCTTGGTAGTGGTGTTTCCAGTATTGCAGCTCCTCTACATTATCAGATCAATACTCTGTCTGCCCTATTTTACTTTGCATTACTTGTCTTGCACTGTAATTTGCTAGAAGACCATCACGTAATCTTAAAACATACTTGATCTGTGATCCCTTCGAGAATTTCTTCAAAGGAACAGTCATCCTCAAGAGTGTTGGAACATGTTGAGCATATAGACTCTCTTCAGAGAACTCAGGTGATAATGTACATGGATATCTTGTATATCATCACATTCAGCTTTGATATATAGTAGAGCAAGGTGAGCAGGAGAGATGGAGAAGGCTTCTTTCTGCAAAAACAAACTTTTGGAACTGTTTTCCAGTTTAAAGTCACTATGGTTGAAAACTTCAATGAGAAAGTGTTGCAGATGCTTGTCAGCAGTTTGGTGCATGCTGCTCTTGCTCTGTTCAGCCACAAAATGAATGAATTTCAGCTACTCTTGTAGATAAAGGACCTTTTTAAACAATGATAATAAAAAGACACAATAAGCAGACTTTTCAGGGCCATACTATACATACACAAAGATGACAAATTGATTCTTGGAATGGAGTTCTGGAAAGCTGTAGCATAGAGCCACTTGATTCTTGCTGTTATTTAAATTGACTGTAGGGAAAATGAGACAGCGTGGTTCTTGTCATGGTAAATGAGACATTGTTTTGATTTATGATGTTAAGTACTTGACCTGTCTTAATGAATATTTCAGCATCAATGGTTTGGTTTGAGTTGAAAGCTGGATTTTTTGCCACTACAATCTCAGTAGGACTGGGAATCCAGCTGGCTCCTTTCTGTTATTTACATAAGAGCCAGTGATACATCTTGTACAACTGGAGTTCTTTATCGCTGTAGCTCTTCAGGATCCAGCCTCTTTGTTGCCCTGATAACATTGCTGGGGGCAAGTGGAAGAAAATTTTAAGTAACCCAAGTGAGATTCAGGCAAATCAAAACATGCAAAGTGAAACCTGTCTAGGGACTCGTTAACCACCTTCAGAGGTGAAACTGAGTTTGCTCTCCTGTGTTTTGAAAACTGAAGATGAGCCTTAAATCCAGCTGTGCTTTAAGTTTGAACTAAAGTTGGCAGTACTAATGGCTTGTAAAAGAGGTGAACTACTTCTTTCCGCAAACCTTAAAGTCAGTAATAGTAATTATACCTGTTGACATCTGTAATGATTTTACTGACTTCCATGTGAGTTTGAGGAGGCAGATATCCCACACCCAGTCACAGCACCGTACATACATAGCATGTATAGAATAAGTCGTGGATAGACTTTGCCCAGGATGGCTCTTAAATTTTGAGTGAATGTTGTCTTGAGCACTGTATAGAAATGAAGGATTATTAACCAGCATAGTTCAGTGGAGGTAGCAGTTGCATTGGCCATCCCAGCTGCTAAACTTTTGGAAATTAATAACTGCTCTTTGAAGGCTAGTCAGTCAGTCAGCAGCACACAGTCTGATTGGTATTTGTCTCAGCACCTCAGTTGTGAAGAGCCAGTAATTGATTCCATCTCATGAGTGAAAACATTAAAAAAAAAAAAAATTCTACTCTTGCCATTGCTATGTGCAACAATATTGAGTGAGTTAAATCAGAGAAGGTAGTTAAGCCAATTATAACCAGAAGTAATTAGAATGTACAGCTGTCTTGGCAGAGAATTGGTATAACTGAGCTGTTCAGAATTCAGGACCATTGTTTTACTGTCAATATGCCCAGGGAGAAGCATGCTGGGGGAGGAAAAAACTAAACCAAACTAAGCTCAAATGGTTTGCTTAAATTCTGGAGGAGAAAAGACTGCAATTAGTATTTTAACTTCTATGTGGTTAATCAGGCCCTCAAGTGAAGGTAGGACCTCAGCAGTTCAATCATCTGCCTAATCAGTAAGCCTCTTGAAGTTGGACATTTTGTAACACTACCTTTTTCTTTCCAAAGACAAACCAGAACTATATGCACATACAAACATAAGGAGTAATGAAGGAATAGCCCATGTTTCAGCACCTGGAATTGAATTTTAAGTAGCTTATGGTATATTTATAAATTAAGTCTGTACTTTGCCATTCATTGCCAGCAGTAGATCCACAAATGGAAGCAGTGACTGCTGTTGTACTCCAAGGGGGAAATACTCCTTCTGCAGGCTGAGGCTGAAAACATTCAATTATCATTAAAATCGGTTCATTTGAATTTCCTCCAATAATGCACTTGTTAATGAGGTGTTAAATTATCACCTTGGGAACCTGGGGACCAGTCAAAACTAATTTGAGCAAAGTGATTTTTTTTTTGTTGCTGCCCTTGAGAATCTCAAGCTGAGCTGGGAAACTGTTGGAAAAACAAATACTCGGGGGTCATAAAGAGAGTTTCCTGCTTCTCTCCAGGGGTCTAACAGTTTTAAACATCATTCTCTGTATTTGTACTTCCAGCTGAGATCTTTTAAATCCAGCTTGTTGCTGCACCCCTCCCTGCCTCCCACAGAGCATGGCAAGCCTCCAAAAAAATTGCTTTAACCTGGGTGGGGCAGGAGAAATCTTTCAGCATTTGATGCTTTGGAGAGTGTTTACAGACATTAGCAGAGTTGTATCCTTTGTGTTGTACATTGAAATGTGAGAATTCTTCAGTGCCTCTTCTTTTGGACTTTATTCAGCATTGTGGGGTTTGTACAGAGCTTATAAACCTTTGTAAGTGTACACCTGCTTTATTCTCCTAACATTCTGATTCTTGCTATTTCTGTTAAGGTAGGAGCTGTCATCCCATGTCTTCATAGACTAAACACTGATCTGTCATAGCAGAAATACAACTAGAAATGTTGCTTTGTTGAAGTCATTAAATTTTTCTTCATTTCTTATACTACATTTGATTTTAAATGTGTATCCCACTTTTTACTCTCAATGCATATGAGATGCCAGGTTTCTACAGAATGCTGGTGTGCAGCTCCTACAGGGAAAGGAGAAAATACTGGTAGCGGGTTACTAGTATATATAGTATATATTGTTAGCAACAGTGCAACTAAAATGCTTCTAAGTCATTAAGGTAACATTAAGGTAAAGCATTTCAACCGGAGTAGTCACATATGAGGTGATGTGTACTCTTTCTTTGGGTTAGTGTGAAATAGAGTTCGTGGTTCCTGGTGTGATACATTATTTACTAGAGCAGAGTTTTTAGAAAATACCTGAATGACCCACACAAGCACTACGTCCTATCATCAGTCCTGGCAACTGCACCAAATTTCTACATATTAAAAATAATACTAGTACTGCAATAGTGTCTGCAGTATAGACACTTCTGTGAAGACTATGTAGTATAATTGCTTCTATCTTCTTTGGAAAGAGGCAATAGTCAGTAATTAAGCCCTTTCTGTGAGCTGTGTTAGGCTATGTGGGACTTGCAGCCAGCTGAGCTACTGTCCATGCCTACTTTAGTGGGTCCTGATGGAAAATGTGTTTGGCACAAGGTCAACTCATGCCATTTCACATCAATGCAGTTGACCTACCACAAATTCCCAAACGCAGACAATCCTGAGAATCTACAGTGTGTACTTTTGTCCTACTAGAGTGCAAATGTTTGCTAATGTTTCAGAATTAATAAACTTTCTTAGATAGTACAGATTTAATCTTTGAAGGGAGAAGCTGTCTGAAAAACCTGCATGCCAGTTAATGTGTTTTAAGAGCATATGGCCAGAGGAGAGATTTGAGATTACTTTAAATAAGATTGGGTGATTATGTTGCAGTCTAATTTCAGTATTGGGGTTTAGTTCAAGACAAATTGACTTGTCAAGGACAGGATAAACCAACCTGGAGGGCTTCTTTCTGCCACAAGTAAGCTTCTGTTAATGCTCAGGTTATTGCCTAATTGTTGCATAGTGGAAAAGTTGTGGTTACAATACTGTCTACATGGGGGAAAATGTGTTACAGAGTATGCATGCTTCTCAAGTTCATGTTGGCTAGCAGCTCCTAAGATTTCTTAACTGTTTGTCCGTGAACACTGGGATTGCAAAAAAAAAAGAAAAAAGGCGCCAGTAAAATACTTCTGAAGCTTTTCAAGACTTTCAAGCTTGCCTTCCAGCTGGTCAGCTTAATATTGTATCATGTAAGTGTGTTGGCAAACTCAGGCTCTAAATGGCTGTGGAGAACTCATTTGTCCTGCAACTAGCATTTCTAGAACTAAGTACTCTGTGCAAACAAATGTGTAACTCTTACAGAATAACTGTACCAAGAGCTGGAAGCAAAATGTTTAGTACCTCCAATCTGAAATATAACTTGTCTTTTCTAGGATTATAGCTATATTCCTGACAAGTATCTTTTTGTTTAGGACCTAGCATTGTAGAGGCAGTTGTGGGTTTTAAATGCACAGCTTTGATCTTTCCAGGATCCTTGGAAAACAGAACTGTGCAGGAAAAACAAGTCTGTAAATGTCAAAGGAGAGGCAAGGTCTCCAGGGTTTGGGCCTTTTCGGGCACAAAGCCTACTCTTGCACCTCACTGCCATTCCAGGTGGCAGGATACCAGGAGCTTCTTGCCAAATACAACTTGCTAACATGGGAAAGCTCAACACCCTTCCTGTTGAAATTATTGCAGAGTTTTAGGGTAAATCTGAGAGCACACTGTAGAAGGACAAGTATGGCTACTGTAACAGATAAACAGGCAGATGTGGGCAGTTCTGACTTAGTGGGAAATTTGCAGGCTGTAGTTTTTATCATGAGATAACTTGGCTGTAAGCATCTTTGATGTCAAAGGAGAAACTTGAAATGTTGTGCAGGACCTCTTACTGAATGGATTAAAGTCTTCACAGAAGGATGTATGAAGATGTGTTCTGAGAAAGATTCAGGTGCTGCCTTCTCAATAACTCCATACATAAGCTTCATATTGAAAAAAACCAAACCAACCAATCCAACTCATTCAGAGTGAAAGTTCATCATTTTAGGACACATTAGTAAAGAGCACATACACACTTACAACATCCTGTCTCTCCCACTGTGCCTTATGTTAGATGAAATCTGTAGCAATATTATACTGGGAGGTATATCCAAGTCCTGTTGAAGTACAGAAAGAACTTTGGAACTTAGTGTGCTCCATTCCATAAGGTTCCATTTAGTACCACTGATGAAAAGTAGGTATTGGGGACTATTCTGTTCACTTCCTTTAGCCCTTAAAGGATTCTTCTACTAAGAGACAAAGTAGAAGGTGGTCTGTCTGCCAGGCTGCTTTTCTGGATTTTCAGACTAACACAGAGATAAATACTTCTCATAGTACCTTACAATATCAGTTACTGGTCAAAGTGTAATTCTGTGTAGGATCTCATTATTATCTCAAGCTCATGGAGCCTGTTTCGTAGCACTCTTGGCATCATTTCTTTATAGAGTTGGCTTCTGTTCAGTTTGGCCAGAAGATGGTACTTCAGTGTTTATGACAGCCACCTCCCAGAGGAGTTTGCCAAAGAGTATGGTAGTCAAACACATCCCACCCTTCAGGTGATACCCCCTCAGGGACACCTCACTAAGGTGAAGGTAAGAGAATGGATGCCCTAGCTCTGTTTGTTGCTTTCTAGACGAAGCTGATTATTGGCTATTTCTAACCAAAAGTGGACACTTTCTAGCTGGCTGGTGTGTCTTTTCCAGTGAATGAAAAGCCTTGCTGTGCTAGAACTTGAGCATGAATCCAGATGCTTTAGCAGCAACGCTATTAGAAGCTTTTAAGGTGTTGACATGCAGTGTGACCAGTCAGCTGACTTTTGCTGAATGCTGTTTCTTGCACTTAGAGCATTCCTATCTGATTTTATATTTAAGAGCAGCACTTCAGTGTGTGGCTAATGCAGCTATAGGGAATGGGGGAGAAGATCGTTGCTAGTCATCTGCAGTTAATTTGCACTGTTTCTTAGTCTGCCTTGTTGCCTGTGATTTATGTGACGTACAAATCCCTCTCTTTGGCTGAACTGGAGTTGAGTTTTAGAAGAATAGATTAAGGCGTATGGATGTTGTAAAACCTTGTGCTTTTATACTGGTTTGATGTAAAAATCAAAAAACAATGCAGGAAAAAATAAATCTAATTTTTGTGACCGGCTAGCAAGAGTTCCATGGGGAAGCTAGTGTATTAAAGCTCAGTCAGAAGAGCTACTGAATTACTGCTCTAAAGTTGAATACTTGGCTATCTTGTCCAGTCTATGGATTCCATTGTGAACTCCTTAAAGATGTGCCTAATGGAAGGATAAATATACTGACAAACTAAATGTTAGTTGATAAGTAACAACTTTACCGTTAAACCACACAGACTATACTTTGCTGCATTTCCCTGAAGACTGTTCTTGTATTTGAGAATTTTAGGGAAAAATTGTTTTGCTTTTTTTCTGAACACAACAGAGCTAATTATTTTTTTCTAAGTTTGATTTCGGGTGGTGTTTCCTGTTAACACAGGGCATTCAGTGACGTTGGTTATGGTTGTCAGACTCTTCATCTTTTCTAACCGTATAGCTTTGGCTATAACGTGTGTTGTATGCAGTCATTTTTATCGGGTTTCAATGCTTTTCATTTTTATAATACTTCATACTTGTACCTTCTTTCCTCATTATGTTTTGAGAGAAGTGAGCACGGTTTGAAGTAGAAGGTGGCTACATGGCCACTTTGAGTTTTTTTGTTTGGTTTTGTTGGGGGTTTTTTGGGGGTTTGTTGGTTTTTTGGTTGGTTTTTTTGGTGTGTTTTTTTTGTTTGTTTGGTTTGGCTTTATGTTTGTTTGGTTTTTTAGGTTTTTTTGTTTGGTTGGTTGGGGTTTTTTTGGTGGGATTTTCTCCATTAGGAAGAAGGCATTAGTAGCTTGTAGCCTGTTGATTTTGGGTATGGTGCCCTAATATCCTGGTTGAGTCCATAGATTTTGGTACATAATTAACTTGGAAATTTTAGTACCAAGGGAAACTTTTGGAAAGTGTTTCGTAGATTAAAAAAAATATTCCACTACAAGTGTTTGTCTTGTCTTGGGATTAGTTCTTTTGACAATTCATCATGAAGTGAAGGATTTGCATAACAGTGTTGTCATGGAAGCTCTGTAGATACCTGGTAAACAAGGGGAATTACACTGTGTTCTGGGAAGTGGATGTGTAGGATCTGGGGGTTTTTATACTTCTGTTGTAATGGCATTTATTGGAATGGTGGGAGACACTGCTGCTGCTCAGGCATGGTCTTGGATCCACGTGGTGGTCTTCATAAGACAGCTTAAGTTTTGGGTTTGATGTATTCAGTGGGATTGAAGGCTCATATGAGGGACTTTGGGAATATTTTTCATAGCAGGACTTTTCCTAACACAGGGTGTAAATGTTCAATGACTTCCCTTTAGATTTGAGGATAGTCTAACATATGGCCACAAGGGCTGTATATTGCATACACATTTGTTTTTCTATAGCAGTAATGTATTGTGGAGTGTTTTAAAAGAAAAGTGCCTTTTCTTTTAAAATGTTGTCTGTATAGATCACACCTGTTAAACTTAAGCACTGTGCTTTTGCTTGGAAAAGCTGGTGTGCACTGCAGCTTTTTTGCTTTCTGGGAAAAGAAATATGGTTTTCTGCACTATTTCTTGTGGTCTATGCATGTAGAGAACAGTTATGCCATATAACATAGGGTGAACTCCAGCCTAACAGCAGCAGAATGGCAGAACGTGCTAATAACATATGAGTTTAATAGATGCTTTTTGTTATTTGTTTTTTCTGTTTTAAGGTGGATAGCTTCAGAAGAGATTTTATGATACCACTGTAAATGAACTCTGGAGATGGAAGGAGTACTTCCAATGCTGATATCTTTGTTTTACTCTTGAAGAAATACTTACAGTGCTGTCCTTTTTGTTCTCCTCACGCTTGACCTAAAGCTGATTTCATGTTTTATACTGACTGTATCTTTACATTTTTTATTATAGCTCTCTTAAAATGTAGAAAGGGGCTGCTTTGCTGTTCTTATTGCACACGTTCAGCTGGAGGTGATAATCTAGCTGGTTCTGTAAGGTTTTTTATATCTGTATGATATTTTCTAATTAATAAACACTGTAATATTAGCTTAAACTAGGTGGCTGCTACATCATGTGTGACACTTCCTCCTTGAAACGAGGTCTTCATCACATATTTTTGTATATATTTTTAATAGCCATTCATATCCTCCATCTTCTTTTGTACCGCATAGGAAAAGATTTCTTTACCCCTTTGTGTTGCTGTTTAAAATCCCATGGAACAGTTAGCTTTGATACTGGCTTCTATTGTAAAGAAGCAGTCTGCACAAAACAGATGGAAAATATAGTTCACGCTCTTTGTTGCTATGTTGTAAAGCTACTGAACTGTCTCCATGGAAGTAGATTATAAACATCCTTAATATAATATGCTTTGTCAAAGGCTGCACATTCCTTAGCTTCTAAAGAAATGTGGTGTTTGTATGCGTTCCTGATGTTTTTGCTCTCTGTAGCTTCAATCTGCCATGAAGGCCTGCCAACCTATTTGTACTGTACAAAGATTTGAGTCTTTTTTTGTTCTGTCTCTTCTTCACTGATGGTTTCTCTTGAGATTTTTTAGAGCAAAGATGTGCTTTTTAAATTTCAGTGTCTACAGTATAAGAAAAAGAAAATAGAAGGTTTTTAATACTTGCTTTTTTCAACAAATCAATTAACTTGGCAAGGTAAGTTTTATTGGAACTATATAAGAGTAATTTTTTTCATGATTCTGACTTTATGGTGAAGGTGCCATAACTAGTTCAGAAGAGTAGTCTGGCGAGTGCACATTTCTTTCCTTTCTTCTCAGCAGGACCCAAGAATAGCTGTCAAACATGATATGTGCAGCTGTCTTTTTAATGATTATGAATGCTATGATCATGACTGCATTTGTGATAATACAAAATCTGTATGAGCTAATGTGTAAGTAGTGTTAACACAATCCCACAAATCCTCCCAGTGATTTAATATGTACAGTTAGATAATACATGTACCCAGGCAACACAAACTTAATTTCTTTGTTCTGGAGGGATAGCCCTAATCACATTCTTTAAAATTACCTATTGATCTGAACCAGCTAAGTTTACCTTCAAAATAAAGACGGCTGTAAATCATAATTGTTAGGATGCAGGGAATTTTAGTCATATGACAGCAGTGCAACCAGATACAGTGAGCAAGGTATAAACAAACAGGAACAGCTCTTGTGAATTAGATTTCAGAAATTGCTTTCTGGATTGTTGAGGGGGGTGGAATTCTTGCAGGCAATGCTGCTATTCTTCAGCAGATCCTTCAGCTAGTGTCAGAGTGAAGTTGGCTGGTAATGTGCTTTTGTCCTCACTTTCTGTCACAGTAGATTTTCTTTGTCTGTATGGCTAATCTATTTAGCTGTGATAACTCTAGAGAGAACTTAAACTGCTTCCAGTAGAAATTCAGCCTCTGGAAAAGTTCTGTGTGGAAAAATACATTCTTCATCAAAAACGTCAAATCCTCCTTGCGTCCAGGGGGATTTCCTATGAAGAGTCACACTAAACACAAAAGGAGAGCATGGAATCTTTTGTTCTGTGTTGTGTGAACTTTAAAGTAGAGACAGTTGGTATTTCTGCAGTGTCTGATACACCATTGAGTTAGTACTGGGGGAAAAAATTTAAAAGCAAATTACCAGATACACGTGATTCTAGTAGTCATTAAGGAATCTGATGGTACCAACAACCAGCAGTCTTTTTAGACTCTCCTAAGTGTTAAAAAAAGCAGGTTTCTGTAATGCAAAGTGCATTTTGACTGCAGAGGAGTGGCAAGAGATGGTATTACGACTTCTTTCCCATCTCTTGAAACTGAGTTATTGAAATTAATTGCAGGTTGGCATTATGTTTGAGGATGTGGTTCTCTTTTACATGGATAACTCCAGTAGATTATTTATGCGATGTGGATCTGCTATTTTATAATTTATCTATCTTTAAAATCAAGGGACTGTTGAAACTAAACAATGGGAGCAATTCCATTTTACTTTGCATGCCATGTTGCATAAGAAAAAAGGCTGTATAAATGTGAATCGGAATTACGGTTGGATTTGGGGCCTGTTTGGGGGGGGGGGGGATTTTGATTTTTTGTGGTTGGTTTGTTTTTCCCTGATGCTAACTTAGTAATTCAGATCTAAAGAAAAGAAATCAATGCTTGCTGCGTGACAGTTTTTGCATGTTAGGCTTAATTGAAACACTGATATACAAAGGCTGTTTCACAGACTTGAACACTGTCTATAACCATAAGTTTTCTGGCAGCCCAGTTGTTTTCAGGTTTTGAGAGAACCACTAGTCCAGCAGATCTTTTGGAGAGGCAGGCCTAGGGGGATGTATGTCCTGCTGAATAGTCCTTCCCTCTTCTTTAGGTAATGTTTGTGCAGACTTCAAAGACTGCTTGAGGTCAGCAGATCATTTCCTCTGATTATCACACAGAGAGCTTGAGATGGTAGTGGCTCCGTATCCCTGTTGTGTGTCATTTTCTTATCTATACAGAGGGAAAGGGCAGTTTTTAAAATTAGGGTAAAAAGCACTGCAGCTCAAGTGTTAAAATTTGTGAAGGTTGCTGCTACAAGCTCAGTGGTTCTTAAGATCTCTTTTAAAGGTTGACAGATGTAAACACATGCATGTTTTTGGTATCTCTTTAGCTGTGAACTCCTGAGGGCTGGATGTACCTTGTAGAACAAATAAATGGTCTGATGGTTCAGAGGGCTGATCTCTTCGGCAACCTGAGAGTGAACGTGTGGGAGGAAGTACTGTTACGGCCAAGGCATCAACTGATGAATCTCACATAACAGCACAAAAATTCACACACTTCAGTGACAAATATGTAGCATGTCTCAAATGCCGGACTTGCGTAGGAATTATCCTGGTATTAAGACAGCTGAAATGTTTCCATATTAAATTACAAACAGTCCTATCTTTTGGATGTACCAAAGAGTTGTGTGTTGTTCCTGTTGTGGAGCAATATTTTAAACAGGAGAGATTTGAAAGTTCATCCGTTGAAATAGGCAGTATATTCTATTGGCTGTATTTTTATCAGAATGATGAAAATATCTGGTATTTTTAAAAATGCTAGTCGGTATGCAACCCATGATGTTGCGTACCAGTGAAGCCTTTAAAAATCTGTATTCGCCAGAACTGTTGTGAAATTCATTGCTTCATTACAGCTCACACAAAGCTCAGCAAAAGTGATCATTGGTGCCTTGTGTTTTTTGTTAGTTGTGGGCTTTTCTGGGGAGTGTCCCCCTGTTTCATTTAGTTACATCTCAGTGCAGATGCTAGTTCATTCTGTGTGTCAAGAGGGACTGATGTGTTTCAGTTAATAAAATAGGTTAATTCAGCTGCTGGGTCTAGAAAATTCAGATTACTTAGGAAATCTAAATTGCAAACTAGACGGAAGAGTCACAATAAAACCTACATGAAAACTATTCAGACGTGTTTGTCCTTAGAGTTGTATTACATGGTTTTAATATGGTGATAATTAGAAGCTGATATCACTTCTTCAGTCACTTACTGGAGCAGGAGATTGATCAAGAGGACGGTTCTGAACATGCTACAGTCTGGTTCTGCCTTGGTGTAAGTGCTGACATAATTAGCACCTGATCATCAGTGCTGTGGTGTAGCCTATGTTCTTCGGCTTTAGTTTTCCAAATACTGTGCATCAGTTGATATTGGTGGTTCTGAACGTATTTTCTTCATGTAAACACAAATGCCTTCAGTTGCCTTTAGCTTGATTGGGGATTGGCTGGTTCCTGTTTGCTCTACTTTTTCGTTAACATGGCTTTAATAGTAGTGGCAACACTAATGCCTTATGGCTGTTGGGGAATCTCAAAAAAGATGGTTTTGTAGTATATTCTCTGAGTAATATGGCAGAGTTGGAGATAACAGTATTGTAGAAAATAAGAACAGCAAAAATGTTTTGTTACCAAGGTGAGACTAATTGTTGTGTATTGGAAAACAAACAAAAGCCTCTAACTTGGAAATGGCATTGAGCTTTTTCTTGTGTGCGTTTTTGCACACTGAGTGTGAGTTGCTGCACACCTGTGTCTGGGCTTTGGAAAAGCCTGCAAAATCTTCTTTGAAGGCTACTGTGTAGGTGCAAGAAATGCTTAAAATCTGAACAGTTTTAAGTGTTAGTAAAAATAGATCTGTATCTGTGTGTCTGTGGAAGTTTATCAGTTGCTGTCTCCATTGTGTTATGTCCCCAATGCATGTGCTTATTAAGAGTGAGCAACAAAGAGATTTTCTGGTGATATTTGAAGTTCTGGTGGGACTGGACTGTGGTGTCCTAAGGTAAGAGCCACCCTTGCTCATTCAGACAACTTACTCTTTCCCTGTGAAGCTTTTTGTTCATGCACATAACTATGCTCCTTGGGAGAACCAAAGGATCATGCTTTATCTTTTACTCTTTTTTAATGAGTTCTGGTCTTCTGGATGGTAAGTCATCAGCTTCTTACTGCACCTTCTGGAGGTGATGAGCAGAAATTTGTCAGCTGAGATTTGTGCAAAGTCTTAAATGGTGTTTAATTGTTGTGGTGGTTTGGATTTTTGTTTCTATCATTTTTTGCCTAAATGTATTTTTCATCTAAGGCTGTAAATCACATGTAAAATATAGTGGAATCTATAATAGCATCCTTTAGGCAACTGCCACATGAAGAAAAGAATATACTGATCTTAACTAGAGAGAGGGTCAATCAAAAGTAAACTGAGTTAAGACATCTTTTAATACATTTTTTACCACTGTGGAACTGAAACTACAGGAATATTTCTGTTCTATTATGTTTGATGTAATTCCTGGAAATGGTCACACTTGGGCTTCCAGCTCATGTTTAATTTCCCAAGCTAGAGAGTTATTCTACTTTTTCAAGGTGAACAAAATGTTCTGGTGTTATGAAAAAAGGATGTGTTTCTTAACCACTTCATTAAATATGTACTGTTGAAAGAAGGACAAGTTGGAAGTCAGTTTTTTGGCATGGAAGTAGGCTCAGAAAACTCTTTGAGTGTTCAAATAATTACTGCATTTTATTTGGTGGGGTTTGAAACTCTAGGGGAAATTTAGTATGTAGTGAAATTCATCTAGTTTCTTGCGTTGCTCAAAGAGAAGGTACCATTTGGTTGTATTGTAACTTGTTTAATTATGCTGCAAGGTCCAGTCCTCTGAATTATTTCAGTATGATTGCCATGTGTTTCCAGATGTCAGAGGAATGTCAACCTAGTAGTGTTTTGGTGTGTGAGACAGCTTTCTGTTCCTCTTTAGCTTTGCTTGCTAGTTAATTTTAATTCTCTGTGCTTTACAACCTTTACTTATTAGTCTTCCTCCCAGAATAAATGTCGCTACTCCAACTTCTGAGATGTAAAAATTAGGAAGCAAAGCAGAAGAGGTGCATAGCAGAGCAGTGAATATCTTCCATAGTTTACTTAAAAGGCCTGGGACGTAGGTGGCGTTTTAATGCAATACAGCTACTTTTGCTGTAAAATTTGTGATGAAAAAAGTCTGTGCAAAAAGCTTTTAAAGAAGATTCAAAATGTCTCTACTGTTTGGGGTTTTTTTAAATTGTGTGTCATCAATGTCCTCTGAGATACTTGTGCTGTGTTTTTAACAAATGGTCTCCTTCACTTCTGTGAGTCTAATGAATCCTGGAGCTGCACAGTGGGAGTCTTGACAGACTGGAAGTTGCATTAAACAGCTTTGGGTTTTTATTGAAAACATTGCCCTTGGTTCAAAGGAAAGGTAATTATTCTGCCCTGGAATGATAGCAGCCCCTCCCTTATTGACAGCACACCATCTGGCTGTGATAAATTACATGGCCCTGGCAAGGCTGCAGCTTTTTGGTAGCAATGGGTGATGTAAAAGCTTCGTGTCCAGATGGTAGAAAATAAGAAATAAAGACTGTTTATATAAATGACACGCTTCCCTATGTTTGGTGTTGTGGTTTAAGCCCCAACGAGTCACAAAGGTTTTACTTTTTTCACTGTCTTTTAGATGTATCTCTAAAGGAAGATTTCAGAAAGAAAGGTAGTGTATGGGATTTTTTAGGAACTAATTCTTGCTGCAAGGTAAGTTCCACTAATCTCTTGAGGGAGAGCTTGAAAAAATTACAGTGGAAATATTGAGTGTTTCAGGTGTAATTGGCCCCATTTATTTTACTTTACCACCCAAGGACTCTTAGTGTAGTTCTCACCTAGCAGCAAGAACAGTGCAGATTATTAAAGGGTTTTTCTCAAGAACTGGTTGTACTTAAACTTGTTTGTTGCTGTAGCTTCAGGGAGGTAGGTTCTGTTTCTGAAAGCTTGCCAAGTAGTCAGTTTACATCTATAAGTAAAAGTTCAGAGTGCTGTTAGGTAGTTTGCTATTGAATTTGTCCTCCTGGCAGCTACTTCTTTTTCTTGCTGTCCTAGCCAAAGTATTATTTCTTCTTCTAACCTGTTTAATTTTATGATACTGTTTAATGATATGATACATTCAGCTCTGTTCTTGTGCCCTGACAAAAATAAACATCTGAGCCGATGGTGATTATTAAAAAGAAATGTCTGCAAGAGTCTTGGAGGGTAGAGGCAGTTTTGGTTCTCATAATGTCTGAATTATAACTGTAAGACAGGTTTAAATGTTTGGAAGCAGAACATACTGCGTGTGACTTCCTAAAGTGTCTGATTTGTGGAGAATGTTGGCTGGTACCTACTTCCAGATTTTATTTCAGAACACAATTTTAAATTCTCTTGCCATAGATTACTATTTTTGTTTTAGAAATTTCTTCCATTTGTTTTTATTTGCTTTAAAATATAATCACAGCAACACTGTGATGAAGCTTATTCTTGACAAGTTCTGGTATTTTTTCTGAGGCGAGTTGCTGCAGAGGAAAGTGTCATCAACTGACTCTGCAAAGCATTTCAGTCTTTTTTATTTGGGCTGAGGTAGCAGTAATACCACTCATTAACAGTTCTTACTTTCCTACCACTTCTGTTTTTAGAGTTGGATCCTTGCAGTTATATTTGCACAATGTGGCATGAATAACATTTATCTTAAATTTAGATGTAAAGAGGAAACACTTTGAACCTGGCATTGCTATGCTTGTTATTTCTGTGGCTAGGCAGTTTGGACATGCATATGGGGATTGGCCACAGGTTAAAATAACTCTGAAGCCATGTTGAGTTGTTACTAAAATTCACTCAAGAATTCTATGTATAGTGAGCAAAGTGCCCTGGCAAGTTTGACTCACTGTTTGGCTGCCAGGGTACATAAGAAGCGGATGTGTATTATTCTGGGGTTTGGCAGCTTAGACCTTCACCTTTGTGGGCAAAATGCCTCAGCAGCTTCAAGCCATTTATGCTAATGCGTCGTATCTAATATGTGCAGTTTGCTGATGTGCAAAAGTTACAAAGTGCTCATTATTATTAGTCTCTCAAACCAATAGACTTGAAATTTTATCCTCTATTGTGGAAGACAGCTTAAAGTACAAGGTAGTACTGAATGTATGTAATCGTAGTGTGTATTAATTAATGTGTGTAATGTTTTCTGCACCTAGTAAATTGTAAGTCTTTCATAATTTTAGGATTTACCAAAGAGGGAAAGAGTTTCTGAAAACTCAAACTATGAGGGTGCTCAAGCATTGGAACGCACTGCTCATGGAGGTTGTAGAGTCTCCATCTGTGAAGACAGTCAAAACCGCAACTAGACACAGTTCTGGGCAACCTGCTCTAGCTGATCCTGCTTGAGCAGGCAAGTTGGACTGACTGATTACAAGACATCTGTTCCAACCTGAAGAATTTGTGAGAAGTGAAAGTGGTACCTTCCATATCGGTAACAGCTCTTTTCACCACTTGGGACATTTTATATTTTTACACAGAGAATAATAAACCTGCAGAGCTTCTTTAAGATTCCACAAAAGCCTTTTTCAGTGCCATAAGAAAGGTGCAGGGCGGATGTTTCCAGAGCCATTGTCTGTGCAAGATGCATCCTAAAATGACCTCATTGTATTGACACTCATAATTATATCAGTTCCTGATGCTTCATAGGTGATTTATGTTTGTTTGCCTGTGGACAGTTCCAACCTATGGTCAGAGAAGCTGACCTGTCCTCTGATGAGATTGCTTCTGATGGTCTTTGACAAGCCAATACAATGTGTCGGTTAGCAATCCTTTTAGATCTGGCCAGGTGAGGCTAATTCTAGCATCTCATCTTTTGGACAGACCATAGATCTATTGGGTACTCTCCGATCTGATTGTGCAGAATCACATCAGGAGATCATCAAAGCGTTTGGAACCTCTGTCTCGAGTTGAATGATGCTCATGTGTAGAACACTGTCACACTTATAAAGGATGTGCTAATTGGTAAGCAGACAAGACCCAAGGGGACACTCTTACCTTGCTAGGTGGGCTGTTTTGTGCCGTGTACAAGCTGTTTCATGTCCCTTGCTCAGCAGTTCTGGAGTAGCTGCTTGATTACTGTCTTTCAAATTTACCCGTTGTTTAGATAGGTTTCTTGCATCTGCCTTGGCCACTTATGTATTTGAGATGCCATTTTCTACATTCAGTCACCCTGTAGTTCAGAAGTACCTACAGCAGTCCAATAAAGGTGTTTCCTTCAATAAAAAAACTTCTTCTCTAAGGCAGATTCCAGTTTTCATTCCTACTATACTTATATGCCTCATAAGGGCCACAGTCAGTTTGTCTTCCCTTCTCTGAGGATTACTTTTTTTGGTGGTCTTGCTGCGAAGGAATGACTGACAGCTTTTAGTAATAGTTTTTCTTCCTGATGATGTTTGACTTTCATCCAAATCAGAATATTATCTTCTTGCATTTTAGATGTATTTAAGCTTTGTGCTTCAGGACTGAAAATTCCAATAGTGGAGAGCAATCAAGTCTTGTTAAAGGCTTCAGTTTATCAGTGGCTGCAATCACTCCATGAACTATTAGGATTGGTTACAGAAGTCTTCTCTAGTAGTGGAAGCATGCTCTGCTAAATTATTCTAACATAGCCCAAGATAATTTTAAAATGTCTTTCAGATACCTGCAGGTCAGTCAATCTTAGGTTTCAGTTGTGGCTTCATCAGAATCTCTGCCACTGGTACAGTATATGATAGCAATGCTACATTTGATAAAGTAGCCTTCTATTTGTATATGTTTTAAAGACTTGGACCCATTGTTTGCTAATTGTAATGATAGGGACTGCTTGGAGTCTTCTATCCTGATTTTTAGATTTACCTTTCTTAACACTTGTTATGTTATTTTCATGCATAATAACCTTTCTCTGAATCCTTAGTAAGTTACTGAATTCTGTAGCTGAGAGACGGTGAAGGACACGTGTAGGGCTGAGTATTAGCCTCGTTTCAGTCACACGGGGGAAGATGCAGGTTGCTATACAATTGCACCAACTATAAAGGGAAAAGTATAGAAGTTGATTACTAATGATATATGTGCACCCAGAAGATTAAACCTACATGCACACAAGATAATTAAAGAATTGGGTTATCAAGAAATAATTTTCCTTCCACTTTAATGACTATGGATTAATAATTTCTAAGTTTCAGGTATCAACATCTCTAATGGAATTTACTCGTTTTATGTATTTGCAGCTATTACTAAATGTTTGGTGTATGCTCGTTTTGGGAGCCAATGTTGGCCAGATTTGAGGCAGGATGAACTGTTAACCCATCTTTTTTTCTGTAGGATCAGTAGAATTCTACTGCTTTAATCTCTTTCTCTTTAAAGCTTGAATTTTTAGGATCTTATGAAAAGTATTTTTGCTGTAGAAAAGCTGACTCCTGGAGTTTGATAAACATTGGCTCAGTTTAAATCAATTGGTTTTAATATTGCTTTTACTAACTCCTTAATGTTTATTCATTGCGGTGAGTGGGAAGAATGCACGGCAATCAATGTGATTGATAACACAAACTTCGACTTTATTCCCGAATAGTATATATTTATACCTTTTCAATCATACGATTTTTATTAACTCTCTCATTGGTTCTTAGCATTATACGTCAAAAAGATGATTGTCATCTTTTTCTCAGTTCCTTCTTTTCAGGGGTTCTTTGTCCTGTGTCCTTCTATAAAAGATACATCGTTCTTAGGGACTCAGCTCTTTTCCTTCCTTGTCATCATGATTTTGCAAACTTGTCAGCACCATCTGCACGTATACAATATGGCGTGCGGCCTAGCACAAAGTTAGTCTATAAAGCTTTTCTGCATCTCTATATTTTAAGTTACCAGTTATACTTTAACATGTACCTTCTTATTCTTATTACACAAGTTACCTATACCTTATTATTGATCATATTTGTTAGTAATCATGTTTACTATTCTCTCTTAGCCACAGTTTCTGCAGCTGTCATCTTGCAGTTAGTTAGGCCGTTTAATAAGATACAGTGTATTGAGTTAGTATTTTCCCAAGGATATATGGTTCAAGAGACTACTGTTTTCTCAATGAATTATTGTTCTTCAATAGCACTATTATTCTTTGTTAGTATGCTTTATATCTTCTAACTTTATTAATATTTGTATTTCTTCATCAGTTCTATAACTCAAAGGCTATTATTCTTTTTCTATAAAAGTATTGTTCTTGGTTAATTCTGAACAGCAGTATTATTCTTTGTTAGTTTCTCAATACCAGTCTTGGTTGTGCAGACCCTTACAGGCCCTGCAGCAGACCCTCCAGGGATGCAGACCCTCTAGGGATTCTGAGTGCCCTCGAGGGATTCTAAGTGCCCTCGAGAGACCAGCCATTCCTCTACAATTCATGCTGGTCTTCTTAGCGTATGTATCTTATTTCAAAGTTTTTCTGCTCACTTGATGAAGCCTGCTGTTTGAAGCAAAAGATGACTAATCAAATAATTATAATACTGTCATGGCTGTGCACAGAGGAGCGGCCATTTTAGCTGATTTTATTACAGTGTCATTTCGTAACATCTTTGTGTCTCCATACTGCACAAACCCTTTGACATGAGCTAAGACTGTTGTGCTCGCTGCTGTGCACATATTGCCAGTGTTCTAGAGAAGTTTAAACGATACAGAGAGCAGGGCAGTATGAAGAAATCAGATTTATAAATACTCTTTTATTGGCTACAGCAAGTTTGGGCAATGCTACTCCTGTGATATTTGAAGTGCATATGCAGCCAGATCATTCAAGTTCTTTCATGGTCACCAACACAGATATTCTATTAATAGACTAATAAACTGTGAAATGTGCTATTTTGAACAATTAGTAGGATACTCTGGCAAAATGCCTCCATTGTGGCCTTTCTGTATTTAAACAGAGCTTGTGAGAAAGATGGGGACAAACATTTTGGTAGGACCTGTTGCAGTAGGACAAGGGGCAATGGTTTTAAACTAAAAGAAGATAAATTCAAACTAGATAGAAGGAAGAGGTTTTTTTACAAGGGTGATAGAACACAGGCTCCATTTTCCCAGGTATGTGGTGGGTGGCCCATCCCTGAAATCATTCCAGGCCAGGCTGGATGGGGCTCTGAGCAGCCCGGTCTAGTGTTAGATGTCCCTGCTTTTGGCAGCTGTGCTGGAACTAGATGATCTTTAAGGTCCCTTCCAACTCAAAGTATTCTATGATTCTAACAGAGTGCATCTTTCCAGTCACATCAAGCAACATGATCTCTTCTTGGTGAGAGCTGCATCTTTTTGTGATGAAGTTCATGGGGTGAGCAGGCTGCCTTGGAGTTCTCTAAATGCAGCTGGTAGTTGCAAACAAAATCAGAAAGTGCAAATACAAAAATACTCCCCTGGGCTCTGGAATATGCCAAAGGCTTCAATCTCACCAGTATATATAAACTCAATGAGTACACAGTACATGCACCCAGCTGTTTTTTGGCATGCCTTTAGACTCCACTGGAACTATTTAGTTTGATAGCAAATGCAATGACGGATACTTAGTATTAGCATAAATTTTGTTTCTCTGAGACATTTTAATGCCAAGAATATCAGCCATAATTTTTCTTTTCTCCTTTTTCCATTTCTGATTCTCTTTGGCTTCACTGTTGCCAGTTTTTAAAATCAGATTTAGCTGTTTTCCTCTCTCCTTTAAAGCACTGAGCATTTTTACCATCACCTCTACAGTGGCTCCATACTGAGTACCCACGTAATCCAGGCAAATCCCCTGCATACAGTGTTGTTAAAAGCCACAGTCATGGGGTTAACTCAGAATGGTCACGAGCCAAGCCCTTCACTGCTTCTCCTAAAATAAATCGTTGCTTATGCTGCTGCCATATGGCCAACGAACATGAGCTCGCAGCCGTCTTTTGATTTCCTCGTCCACGCTTTCAAGTGCACTGACTCTTAAACTGTTCTCTTCCCGTGTTATTTGTAGTTTCTCTCTCGAGTGATGAACTCGGGAAGCATACAAGTGTGTCAGGAGAATAAATAATTTGACTCAGCTGTCCCCTTAGTGTCTCCTGGGTGAATTAAATACAACCTTCCCATGCTGCTGCGGTGCAGCCTTTTGTGGGGAGCACATGCTGTGAGCAGGTACCGTGGCTGGGGACTCCTGGGGTGCAGTGCTGGCCTCTAGTGGAAGGTGCCAGGTCTTTCTGGTGACCTCAGGCTTGAAACATACAGCCCAAAGACTCTTCCCATTCCGAAATTAGCTTTAAACCTGGATTTCCCATCAACCTTGCGAAAAAACCCGGTGAGTTCATTCTGTCTTCGGAGTGGTTTGCTGAATACTAAAGTTTGAGCTATTAGATGGTAATATAATAGCATTGAGTTAAGGAATTATTCTAATTACTTTATTTAGGTTTCTTATTGTTCTGGGAGATTCTCTTGGCATTTGTTGATGTGAGCTGGTACGTTCTAATGTAAAACTGGGGAAATATAGTATTCTGGTCCATACATTTTAGTATATCTCTGTGCAATCTCAGGTTACATTGTATAGTTGTCTATAATACTTTTCTGAAGATCTGTAATGAAAATCTGCAGACAGCATCTGAAGGGGAAGATGTAAAATTCTTACTGCAAATATTGGCAATGATGCAGTGTTCACACGAGCAAACTTGGAGGAAGCAGACTGAAACATATGGAGTCACCTTGTCCCTGGAACTTAAACAATTAGAAGTATTCTGAAAGATAAGAAATCTGTAGGTAATGTGTAATAAAGTTTTCTTTATTATCTATTATAGAGTGATCTCTCAGAAGAAACCAGCAAAACTTTGCTTTATACCTCCATCTTGTGTTATGAGCTGTTGTAAATCACTTTTTTAGGCTGACAGAATAGGTTGCTGTAGGAAGTCACCTCTCCCTTATCATGTGTGTGTGTGATGCCTTTGGGTGGGTTGTGCAGGGAATCACTGTTGATCCTTCTTTCTGCTTTGGAGTGTGAGTTTGTGTCATGAGTCTGCTTTCTAACAGATGATGGACGTTACAAGCATCTCAAAATCAGCACATGCTAGGTCCTTAAACATCCATTACAGCATTTTTAACAACATTGTGCTCTCCCTGTCTCTCTTAGTGCAACTTTTCCTTAAAAGGTAAAAGTTTTGGCATACAATCACTGTTGAAGTGGAATTTTGTTTAGCGTTCCAATCTTTTTTGGTTTAAAATCTCACTCTACTTTCTCTGGTTTTAGATTACTCACTGTAGCCCCTAATAGGTACTACTTTGTTTCTAATATGACCCTTGCTTCCAGTCAGATATTCATAAGTTGTGTTTGTCCTTTCTGCTAGTTGGAAAATCCAGAAACATTTTTCTAATTTTTTTTCATCATGCAAATATTATTAGAAGTCATGCTTGACTTGTGCTTTTCAGGAGCAGCCTTCAAGAGAGGAGTTTTTTATATCTTCTATAAAAAACATGTTCATGGCAGTAAAAGGGTAGTAGTGCTTTTATGTCTTCTCAAAAAAAGAGAAATTGGCTGTTGTGTTGGTTTTTTAATGATGAGGTATTTACAAGTATAATGTCCAGAAAAAGACTTACTATGTTAACATTGCAAAAGATCTTCATAAGCCCTTGGGAGGCAACTTAGCTTCTGAAAGCTTAGTGGAGAATCTGTTAAATCAGCAGAAGAATATTGAATTCCTGGTTGAGATTTGAAAAATGCTTGTTTCCAAAACAGAATATGCTGAATTATGGCTTTCACTGAAACAGCCAACCAAAAGATGGAAATGTAGGAATAATAAACAGAATGAAAGTATAAGCCTTTGCAAAAACAAGGGGGTTTTAATGTGGAAAAATTTACAAGCTTGATTGTATAATAGCATCACTCTGACTTGAAGAAACAAACTTTTAGAGAATTATATATGTAAGCAAGTTTTCCTTGCCAGTTTACTTTGATTTAAGCACTTCCCAATGTCCGAAAATACAGGCTTTTTGAAGTAAAAATTTTATCTTATTTTCTTTTGTTTGGCCCATTGATACCAAGGTATCTGGAGAAAAAGCACTATCCTTGTTAATCAAATAGTGCTTTATCGTCTGTGTCATTGATGCTGGTGCTTTCAGAAAAGCAACCGTATAGTAAGCAGCCTGGTCCATATCCATCCTGTGTAGGCTGTATTTAGCCAATGACTGTTTGGAGACATAGGACACACTGGCATCATATTGTTCTCTGTGCCTTTGTACTGGATTGTGATTTCCTTCTTTCTTTTTTTTGTTTTTGTTTTGTTTGTTTTCTGTGATGGAGGACTTTTAATTGCATACATGTCTGCTAAAAATTGTAGTAAGCTTAAATGGTCAGGGATTTCTGTAAAATTGGGGTATAGGTTGGTCGTGTAGTTTTGGAACAATGGTGGATGCTACAAGCTCTTTTTATTCCACACAACAGCTAGTAAACATTAATGCTTAGGTTGTGAAATGACTTTCAGCATTATTTCCTGAAAAAGTAGGTTGAGATCTGCTGCTTTGATCTCCTTTGACACCATATGCATGCTTCTTTCCATCAGGGCTGACCTGCTGGGAAGCAGCTCTGTGGAGAAGGACAAGGGGGTGTTGGTGGACAACAAGCTGTCCGTGAGCCAGCAGTGCACTCTTCCCCATGGCCAAGAAGGCCAATGGTATCCTGGGGTGTGTTAGGAAAAGCACTGCATCAAGGGAGGTGCCTGCCCCTCTGCTCAGCCCTGATGAGGCCACATCTGGAGTGCTGTGTCCAGTTCTGGGCTCCTCAGTACAACAGACTTGGAACTCCTGGAACAGGTCCAGTGGAGGGCAACAAAGATGTCAAGGGACTGGAGCATCTCTCTCCTTAATAAGGACAGGCTGAGGGAGCTGGGCCTGTTCAGCCTTGAGAAGAGACATCTGAGAGGGGTACCCATCAATGCAACACAAATATCTGAAGGGAGGATGCCAAGAGGAAGGATCCAGGCTTTTCTTGGTGGTGCCAAGGAACAGGACAAGGGGCAATGGGCAGAAACTGATGCACAGGAAGTTCCACCTGAATATGAGGAAGAACTTCTTTACTGTGCCGGTGACTGAGCACTGGAACAGATTGCCCAGAGAGGTTGTGGAGTCTCCCTCACTGGAGATACTATGGAACTGTCTGGATACAATCCTGTGCAGAGTGCTCTAGGATGACTCTGCTTTGGCGGGGAGGTTTGATGAAATGGCCCACCTTGGTTCCTTCCTTACCCATTCTGTGATTCTGTGTATACATGCACTCAGAGCTGCCATCATCCCCATAAGCATTTAGTTGGCCAAGTACCTTCTTTTAGTTAACTTTATTTTTATTTTTTGTTCTAAGAAAGACCAAAACTTGTCTAGTTCTGGAAAAGCATTTGTACAAGGGAGGGAAAAGTTTTATTATATTCCCTGGATTGTGGCTGTCAGGAGAGGAGAAGACAAGAAACCTGCCCAGGTAAGCAGTCCTATAAAATTCATAGCCCTCCTAGCAAAGTATATCTCTGCAGAGGTCATGCTAACATCAGTAAAGCTGTGTTATTTGTCAGGGTAAACTGATTGCCAGATAAATCCCTTCCTTGACTGAAATAAGCTCTACTAAGAGAAATGATTCTGCCACAAATTAAGGATGGCACATCTATCAGTATTTAATATAATGCTTCTCAACTCCAACACCTGGCAAGAGTTCATAAGATGGGACCAGCCTGGAAAACAGTGTGAAGTGAATTACAGTAGAGACTGAAAGCAACTTTTCTACAAAAAAATTAATAAGAGTATTTTCATCTTAAAGATGCCTTACAGATCTGATATTAACTTGCTATAATCTTCCTACAGTGATTTAAAACATCTTTAATATGCACTCGACAATCTTGTTAATAAAACCTATTTCTTGTTAGACACATACTGAGTCTTACCAGAGGCTGTGTGCTACTGTCAGACTACATCTTCACAAGTTCTTACAGAATTCTTACAAATCTCTGCTAATAAATGTTTTCATTTCCTTGATCACATAATGAAAACTGAACCTGAAAGTGTTTGATTGTGTTACAGCATGAGCTGTTATTGAGGGACTGAGTAATTGGGCCAATAAATATGTATCACAAGTGGAATGTTTCTGCATGTACTGAATTTCAATCTATTTGTATCAAGAGGGGTTTTTTTTTATTCTACATTTTTCATTTAATCATTAAAAACAAATATGTTAGTTTTCAATCAGTATGAAAGGCATAGGCATGAAATTGCTTAGTTTAGCCTCTCTTTCCATGGTGACAACAAAGTAAATAGGTTAAATTAAGGCTGCAATAATAAAACTCTAATATTAGTGTTGAACATCCACAAGATTGGTTAATGAAAGAATATAGAGTAACTTCATCCTAGCTGCCTAATGTGAACTGGTATTTGTTGACCAACAAGAGCTTGTGCGTACGATTTACAGTTTCACTGATTAGGAACCATTTTTCGAGATATGTCCTACTATTTTGCTTTGAAGTCTTTGTAAGAACTAATTAAAAATGTAAAGCTCCCTTTATATTGCAGCAAGTATCTTTGTTTTAGATCCAGGAGACAGTGATCCCTAGTGAGACAAGACGATAAAATCCTGCCTGTGTGTGGTTTTTGCCTGTCTGAAGTTGGTTTGCCCCTCTGACTTCAGTGCCAGTTGGTAGTCTGTCTGTGTATAATGCAACATGCTTTTTATTTCTCAAGAAGCCATGCTGATTAAGTGTTGCACTGTTTGGAACAGATTTGTGATTGCTCTCTAATTACTGCTTTGAGATCAAGGTGGGGGGAGGGAAACAAGTACATCCTGGTTGAACTCAATTTTCTTTTGTGTCCAGTACCATCTCTGATAGCTTATTTATCAACCTTAATAGATGATTTAATAATGTTATAAATACTAGATTTTTTGTGAGAGAGTAACTTCTTGGGGTTATTTGTTCTTTGTAGAGATGGGGTTTTTTTTTAACATGGAATTGAGAAGTTACACAGACATCAGCTCTAAGAACTGTCTTCTTTTTTTTCTCAAAGGCTAAGTTTATCCTGGCCTTGCAAAAATTTTTAATTGCTGAGCAATTGTTTATTTATTAAGCTGACTTTTGCAAATCTGGGTTGTATGAGAATCCTTAAGTATCTGGACTGTTAGTTTAAGCATCAGCCTTTATGAGAGAGTGAGGTTAAATACAGGTGAGTTTCTCTGTTGATGTATGCCATTGGTAAACCCATTGCAAAAGGAGTTTAGATGTACTGTGGTGGAATGTGCAGCTCTCTTTTTATCCTGCTGATAATTATAGTCAATATCAACTCAATTTCTTCTTCAAGAAAAAGTATGCTTAAATATCTCTTATATAATAACAGAATCACAGACAGGGTAAGGTTGGAAAGGACCACAGTGGGTCATCTGGTCCAACCTCCCTGCTCAGGCAGGGTCATCCTAGAGCACTTTGCACAGGATTGTACCGTAGTGTCTCCAGTGAGGGAGACTCCACAACCTCTCTGGGCAATCTGTTCCAGTGCTCAGTCACCGGCACAGTAAAGAAGTTCTTCCTCATATTCAGGTGGAACTTCCTGTGCATCAGTTTCTGCCCATTGCCCCTTGTCCTGTTCCTTGGCACCACCAAGAAAAGCCTGGATCCTTCCTCTTGGCATCCTCCCTTCAGATATTTGTGTTGCATTGATGGGTACCCCTCTCAGATGTCTCTTCTCAAGGCTGAACAGGCCCAGCTCCCTCAGCCTGTCCTTATTAAGGAGAGAGATGCTCCAGTCCCTTGACATCTTTGTTGCCCTCCACTGGACCTGTTCCAGGAGTTCCAAGTCTGTTGTACTGAGGAGCCCAGAACTGGACACAGCACTCCAGATGTGGCCTCATCAGGGCTGAGCAGAGGGGCAGGCACCTCCCTTGATGCAGTGCTTTTCCTAACACACCCCAGGATACCATTGGCCTTCTTGGCCATGGGGAAGAGTGCACTACTGGCTCACGGACAGCTTGTTGTCCACCAACACCCCCTTGTCCTTCTCCACAGAGCTGCTTTGCAGTAGGTTTGCCCTCAGTACCAGTTCCTGTGGTTCATCTTCCCCAGATGCAGGACCCTGCATTTGCCTTTGTTGAATTTTCAGACAGTTCTTCACTGTTCATTGCTCCAACCTGTTGAGGTCCTGCACAGCACTCTGGGGTATATTCCACTCCTCCCAGCATCATGTCATCAGTGAACTTGCTGAGAAGGCATCTATCTCTTTCATCCAAGTCATTGATGACCAAGTTAGACAATACTGTACCCAATATTGGACCTTGGAGGACACAACTAGTGACAGATCTCCAACTAGACCTTGTGCCACTGATTACGACCCTCTGAGATCTGTCACACTCATCCATTCCACACTTCCTGAATTTGCCTGTGAGGATATTGTCAGAGTCAGGGCCAAAAGTCTTGCTGAAATCTTGGTAGACAATATCCTTTTTCTCCCCTCATCCATCCTGGTAATTGTTTCATCATAGAAGTCAATCAGGTTGATCAATGCTGACTACTACTGATCACCTTCTTGTTATGCATGTGGATAGAGATGGTCTCCAGAATGAGGTGCTCCATCACCTTTCCTGGGACTGAGGTGAGGCTGTCTGGCTGGTAGTTTCCTGGGCTCTCCTTCTTGCCTTTTTGAAGACCAGGGGGGACATTTGCTTTCTTCCAGTCCTCAGGCACCTCTCCTGATCACCAGGACCGTTCAAAGATGATCGTGAGCTGCCTTGCTGTGGTGTCCACCAGCTCTCTCAGCAGTCATGGATGCATGCCATCAGGGCCCACGGACTGGTGGATGTCAGGTCTGCCTAGGTGTTTTCTAACTCTGTCCTACTTCACCAGGGGAGAGCCTTCTTTACAATACTCCTTTACCCTTCCTGGTCTTCTGGGTCAGAGATTCCTGAGGACTGGTCTTGTCAGTGAAGACCGATGTGAAGAAGGCATTTGGTAACTCTGCTTCCTCTGCTTCCTGCTTTCATTATAACTTCTGCCTTTCTGAGCATTATGACCTCTAAAGCAGACACCTTCACAAGTGATGAAGTATTATTCTCAGAATCACTGAATAGTCTGAGTTGGAAGGGAGCTACAAGAATCATGAAGTCCAGCTCTTACATGAATGGCCCAACGGGGTATCCGATCCACAACCATGGCATTATTGGCACGATGCTCTAATCATCTGAGCTTATCTCAGGGTCATTCTTTTAGCCTGTGGGAACCTGTCCGGGCAGAGACACTTATTTACTTCCAGTGGTTGCAAGGAATATGCATCTCATGTGCTTTCAGATTCATAGTGGAGTACTTTCTCTAGGGTGTTGGAATTCTGTTTTTTTTTTCAGGTACATGCTAGCTGCATTTTTAGAAGAATATTGCTTGCACTGTATATTTGTGACAGAAGAGTGTTTCTCCCCTTTAGGTGGTGTGTGACCTTTACTTCTGATACAATGGCAGCATGTTCTTTAGGACATACATGTGCACTTTAGGCTAAATGATGCCCAGGCTACTACAAGCAAGGAAGTGTTTTACTGAATTGTAAGAGCAGTCTTGATATGACTGCTGTAAACTTGCAAAAGTGTATAGAAGTACAGGAAAAGTTATTAGTTATCCTTTAATTTCAATGTTGCTCTGTCAGTAGCTAGTTTAAGCCCTTTACAGGACTTGAGATCAGTTGATGTGATAAACAGTTCTAGCTTTTTTAACCTTTTGAAGAACTCAGTTCCAGTAATCATCCCTTTCTTCTCCCTTTCCTTCCTTTGCTGAAGGTCATCACATTCCAGTTTCCTAGATGAAAGGATGTTACCAGAATCATTGCACAACTCCTATGCAAGAACAATTGGCAGGGTGGTGTCTGATCTGGCCTTTTTTTCGTGGTCTCAAAAATGCAGCTGCATACTGCGAAAAAAGCTAGTTGCTGGAGAATTGCTGCTGTCCTGACAATTTTCTAGGCCTACAGTTGAGCAGTTGTGGACAAAGCTCTGAGCTTCAGGAGATACTTGGGCTGGGAAGGGATTTTGAGGTCCTGTTTGAGTGCTCAAACACTGTTTGGGTTGTAAGTGGGATTAGCAATGGTACCTACTCACTGCTGTTTCCAGCACTGCTTGGTTTGTCTTTGTGGTTCCAGAAAATATGGTGGAATTGTAGTAGCAGTTAACAGACTGCTACACTAGTGTGCAGCAGTGGGGCTGAACCAGCAAATGTTAGTAGAGCTGAACACTGGATATATGCTCGTTGCGTAATATTGCAAACCCTCTTCAGTTAGCATGTGGCATCGCTCTTCCAAGTACAGGATTTTATAGTGGAGTAGGAGACCAAATATGTTGAAGTACAGAGAAGAGTAGTTGCACAGAATGCAGGGAGGAAGGTAAGCAGAGGACAAGAAACCTGTGCTCAATTTTTGTTTGATTGCTGGTGGTTTGCTTCACCACAACTACAGTTCTCTTCAGATGGTAATGACATGGTGGGTAGTGAGCAGATGCCACTGAATATGTTTTCAGGTTCTTGGGAATATTATTGTAGCTGCAAGTTTTTAAAGAAGTAATAATTTCGTTAAATGACTTGATGGCTCTAGAGTGAAGTAAAAGCCGATTGACTTTCGACACCCACAAACCTGAAGAAGGCAAGTATCTTCCAAGTCTCTCAGTTGCTGTTAATGGGTGATTACATCTCTGTAGAGTACTGAAAGACTTGTTCTTGAGACTTGTTTACATTGCAAAGCACTCTTCAATCTATAAGGACAAATCTAGAATCGTAACCTGGAAGTTTAGGGTTACTAGGAAGTTTAGGGAAACTGTGAAGCAGTTGCCAGCTACAAATTAAGATTGCTCTTTAATCTTTAGTCTGAAAGGCTCCCAAGAGCATGTAAGAGGGTGTGAATGTGTAGAGGGGAAAACCATAAAGGTGATGAAGTTCCTTCTGCTTCAACACTGTAAACTCCATGCTTTATGGGAACACAGAGAAGATGTATGTATGGCAAAATCTGCATTCCTTGTCATGGGAGAGGGGCTGATCACAGCAGCTGTGTGCTTTACCTTACTACTCTGAAGTGGTGAAATCTGATTTGTATTTTGATGTGATTGTACATCACCGACCAACATATCAGAAGTTGGTGCATTTCTGTGTAGATGTGCAGATGCAGCTTTCTCAGAAGGTATCAAAATAGCTTTTTTTCTGCATGTAGTTTGCTGTGGACACTTGTGTATTTATTGATTGCCTCAATATTACAAATGCAAGTAGTGGCTTTTGGCCCACTGTTTTTGGTATCTTGCAGTAAGCCTGGTTCTTCTAATTTTATTGAGTTTGTTTCTTTTTTTCAACTTCATTTTACAGTCTGGGTTATTTAAAATGACCAAATAATTGGTCCGAAGACATAAGGGAAAGCTGGGTCTGCAGTAGAGGATCTTATCTGATGTGAATAAATTTAAAATTTAGTTTTGTAAGTTCAAGAAGTCTCTGTGTTTTACTGAAATCTTACTGCTTTTTGGGGAAGAGGAATTAAGCTTCTGGAGAGAGAAAAGATTAAGAAATAATGCTGTTAATGGAGAAGAAGAGATGTCTTAAGTGGCAGTCAGTGCTATTAAAAATACCAGTTTCTACCCATGAATGATAGGCTAAGTTTTGCAAAATTAACAGGTTTCATCCTTTTTTCTTACGCTGTGCCTTTGATGGGATTTTGCTTTTGATTGCCTGGTTGTGGGTGGAATGTCTGATATTCTTGGCAACAAATACGATATAGGTTCTTAAAATAACATTTGTTCTGGCCTGGAGCAGAGCTATGTGAGTGTTGGATGTTTCTTTGAGACCTGGCATTCCTTTTAGTTAATCACTTAATGTTACCTACAACTTTAAAGGAAGACGATTATGTCTAGCAGCCACCTTCACTACGTGGCGTAGATTTGCATGCTGTACATTTAATGGTTCAGTTTATGAATCACCTGTCTGGGCAAGGCAGTGTTTGGATAATCAATTACCCAGAAACATACTTTGTGGACCAGAGACAAGTAAGTTAAGTGTTACTTATTATAGTCTCATCAATGGCATAGTGCTTAATCTCTTAAGCACATTAGAGTATTAGTTGATCAGAAATGCATTATGATCTGCTTAAGTGAGATGATGTGAGCCTTTTTCTGGGCAATACAGGAACATAGTACAGTGTGCTAGGCTAGAATTTAATTAACTGATAAATAGGTTGTTCTGTGCATAGATCTGAACATCTCTGGAATAATTAAATTATACTAGCTGTCTAATGTCCTGTGTACTAATTTTGACAAATACCAAAGTATCCCTACAGAAATGGCTGAATACATGATAAATTGGCTGCTGCCACTTAAGTGACGTGAGCTGGATTATCAGAAGTAATCAGTTTAATTTAAACCCAGCTCATTTTAACTGAAAGAGGTTAGGGAGCAGCCATGTGATAGTTCAGCAAAGAGATCTAAAGAGAAAAGTAGTAATTTACAATAATACAGGCAAGCAGGATAAAACATGGTGAACAACCCCAGCTGATTCAGTAGGTTTTCCATTAATTATTCAAAGTGTGAGCAAACTCTTCTTCAAGATACAGTTACTAGTGAATTCTGAGCAAACTTGGAATCTTGTTTAAAAGCAGGTAACTGCCGGTTTTTTGCCAGGTACCTCTTGATTGAAAGAAAACCTGATATGGAAAAACTAGGCAGTGCTTGGACTTGATAGTTGTGCCTGTCCTGATCCATTCAGACTTGTCAGAAAATGCATGATTAATCTTGGTTACATAAAGGAGAAGAAATTGCAAATCCCTGTTTGCATTTATTTTTAACGGTTCCGTAAGCACAAGCGGGACATTAATGTCTTGTACTTCAGTTTGAGGTTTTGTGTTGCAGTTATGGATGTGACTTACAACAACTGAGTTCACAGTCTCACCTTCATTTCTTTTCTAGGGAGAGCACGTGTGCAGCAACTAGCAGAGAACACGAGATATTTCAGGAGACGACTGAAAGAGATGGGCTTTATCATCTATGGAAATGAAGATTCCCCTGTTGTGCCTCTGATGCTGTACATGCCAGCAAAAATTGGGTACGTTTGACAGCGTAGCTTCTTACCCATCTTCTTTAAAGCTAAGTTGGTGTAAGAATATGAAGAGTTTTCTAAATATAAGAAAAGATTCGTTTGATTTTTGCTTTTATGGTCATTACTAAGTCTTATAAAATATGGAAACTTCTATAAGTGATCTTGAGAAAATCAAGGCTTATAGCTTGGGGCATCAAAAAAGCACTTCAGGGAAGAAATTTTGCCACTATGTGTTATGTTTTAAAGGTTGGGTTGTGTGTTTCCATTATATTTATATGTAAATTTTATAAACGTGCTAAAGAGGAGCTGAAATTGAATGGAAATTAACATTAAAAGTCACTGGAAGAAATCTTTCAACTAGCTCCTGGATCAGAAACAGCCAACATTTCCATTGATGAGCTTTGAAAATTAAAAAAGGAAAAGCAGCGGGGCAAGACATGATGGGACCCAAGAGCATGTTTAATGAATCCCAAGTTTTTAAGAGGTCTGGATTTAATCACTCAGGTATTTGTATTGTTAATACTAAAAGAACTGTTGCACATAGGTTTATAGATGCTTGCTGATTTGTGTGGTGCTGTATGGGTAATTAAGGCTAAAATTCTGTAAGGAGGATATATAATGTATATATTAAAAATTTTTGCAACATAAACAAAAACCTGATTTCAAGGACAGCTTGGCTTTGATCACTACTTTTCAGGGTCTGTATAATGCAGTGCTCAATCAACACTTTCAAATTTGGAAAACATAATTTCATTTTAAGCTGTACTGAACATCTCTAGTGCTTTACTAGCTCAGGCTTCAGTCTGGCACTTTTTATGAAGCTAGATACAGTCCTTCTCCACCCTTCTCAGTGTAACAAAGTATTAAAAAGCCTGTTACCTTTATGGGTGCTGCACAGTACATGTCCAGCACACAGAGGGAGCTGTTTCCACTGCCCAGTTTCTCTACCAGTCAATACAATCTTTGCCCTGGAAATGTTCATGGAAATATTTATTAGCTGAGCAGTTGGGCCAATATCTTACTTAAAATGAAAAAGAACAGAGAGCTCTGGCCCTTAGGATCTGTATCGGATTTACTTGATGCTTTCTTTGTCCCTTGTAGCCTGTTTTTAAAATAGTTTGAAAATACTAAATGGATGCAAAATGAAGCATATCGGGATGCACCTATTTATAAGGAAAATAGTTGTGGCAGAAAATTTAAAAACCTAGTGAAAGAATGTTATTTTTATATGTTTTTATGAGCCTTTTAAGTTCATTGCTACTTCTCACAACAAGGTCAGTTCAAAGAGGATTAACCATTTCCTGTGGCCTGTAGAAACAACCACAACTGCACGTTATGGATAGGATCGAGATCTTTGTGCGTCTCATTGCATAAGTCACAGCCACTACTTTCTTTAATCTCCTTAAGAATTAGTTTTGTTGAAGATAGTGTGTGACAGTTGTATGATATTTTTGCACCTTCCTTAAAAATATTAGGTATCATATTAGATGATCTCAATTTACTGTGGTGATTCAGTGCTTCCTGGGATACTTATAAAGTGGCACATTCTGTGATGCTGTAATGTACTTTAATGAAATTAAATTCATGAAAACAAAACAATCTTGAAATTGCAGAAACATTCCCTTTGGGGCATTGCCGCGTGAGGGTTTCTTGTATAGACAAACTTCTGAGCCAAAATTACTGTTTCTTATTGGAAAGATTTCCAAGCTTAGGTTACAAATCCATTTAGAAACAGCCTGCTAAAAGACCAGTTTCTGCCACATATAATCTTTCATCTTTGTTAGAACTTAATACACTGAAACCTTTTGAGAAGGACCACCTTGGGATTGAATTTAAAAAAGGCTTTTGTGAGCAAGCATTTCTGCCTCTAAAAAGAAAGCACTGGAAGCTCCAAACTATGGTCTGACAGCCTTGCCTCAACAAAGGCCTTTATGGGTTACCATACTGAGTCCTTCATGCTCCTGCTTTGCCACCACTAGAATAATTGTGACGATCTCGTTCTCTCCGGCAGTGCGTTTGGGCGTGAGATGCTGAAGCGGAACATCGGTGTTGTGGTTGTGGGCTTCCCTGCCACCCCCATCATCGAGTCCAGAGCCAGATTCTGTTTGTCTGCAGCTCATACCAAAGAGATGCTTGATACAGTAAGTGTCTCATCTTGTCTTCCTTCTGCTCATGCCTGCTAATAAACGGATACAACAATTGTCTGGGTTTTGTACACTGGTTCAATGTTTGGTACATGGAATAGTTGAACCTAATCTTCAAAGCCCTTTGTAGTAGAGCTGGCAATGACTCCATCTCTTTCCTTGCTTCAATAGTGCAGAATGGCTGCTTAGAGTAAATCTCAGGACTTTTCTTGTCCTATTTTAAAAGGAGACAGTCTCATTCCTATAAGACAATGCTTTTCCCCCTCTGTAAAGGCTATAGCTTGCATTGAACTAGTTAGAAGGAAACATTCTGCATCTTCTGACCCTAGATGCTAAAATTCCTCTCAAAAGGAAGCGCGTGATTACTACTGAGAATTTTTATTCCAAAGACTACTATTCTTGTTCTTGTTTAAAGCTTCAGAGCACTGTATCTTAAATGAGCCTGTCCTAGTGAGTCTGTGCCACATGCAATGCCTTACTGTTACTGGCACTTCAGAGGGAATGGAGGTCCCCTTGAAGGAGGCCTGCATCACAGTTAGGAGATGCTGCCTTCAAAAAGTAAGGATGGCAGTTACTTTGATTCATAGAGTTGAAAGAGGATTATATGAATAAGCCTGACTATTCTTAGTATCAGGTGTGGTAGCTACATTCAATTTTGAGTCTTCTCAATAATCTTTTTTGATGGACATGTGTACATGGGCTGTCTTAGGCACTGCCGAAGTTCTGCATTGCACCTTTTTCCCCATTTCAAGGGTCTGTGACTCAGAATATAAACTAGGTTGAGTCAAGAATTTGGACTTCATGAGTGTAGACTGTCCTGTTCAGAGACCTACTTGAAAGAATCCCATAGGATACAGCCTTAAAGAGCAGAGGTGTCCAGTACAGCTAGTTGATTTTTCTTCCCCACTCCTTCCCTGAAGAATGATCTATCCTGACTTAAAGGAGAGTGAATGTGGTGGGAAGCCTGCATGGATGAACACACCAACAAAAATATATCATGAAAGTGTATAAGAGGTGCAAGCAGAGACAGGTGGCCGAGGAAGAATAGAGACAGTCCTGAGCATGCAGGGATGGGGTCAGGAAAGCTGAAGCCCACCTGGAACTCAGTCTGTCAAAGGACATGAAATGCAGCAGGCAGAGCTTTTATGGGGGGTATTAGTAGCAAAAGAAAGAGTAGAGAAAATGTGGAGGACTGCTGCTGAATGGCACAGGGAATCAGGTGACAAATGCATGCAAGAGACAAGGGTACTCAGTGCCTTCGTTGTCTCAGTCTACTGGTGAGGCTTCAGGAATCCTGAGACCATGAGATTAGTGGAAGAGTATGGAGCACTAAAGACTTACCTTTGGTATGAAGGAGGCTCCAATAAGGGCGTATTTAAATAAAATCAACATGCACAAGTCCATGGGACCTGATGAGCTGCATCCACAAGTGTTGAGGGAGCTGGCTGTCACTGCAAGGCCGCTCTTGATTATCATCTTTGGAGGAAGAGTTTGTGGTGGTTGGGAGAGGCTCCTGAGGATTGGAAGACAGCAAATGTCACTTTCATCTTGAAGAAGGGCAAAAAAGTCTGAGGAACTGCAGGTTGAAAAGCCTCACCTTTGTCTTGAGAAGATTGTGGAGAAAAAATCTTGCAACTATTTTTGAACATTTTGTGTTCAAGGTGATTGAGAGTAGTCACGGAATTGGGAAGGGGAAATCATGCCCAATGTCCAAATATGATCAGGTGGTAACACTTCAATATGTGAACAGCAAATGGGACATATAACAGATACTTACTAATGTCTTGTAAAAAAATAGACTCAACCTTTTCACTCTTTACTGCTGCAGAATTTACGTAAAAATCAACAGCTTAAAATGGCATGCTTTTTAAATTTAATTTTTGTTAGGAAAATTAGTAAGGCAGTGAGTGGTGTGAGCAGTTTCATAATGTATGTTTAGTGTCCTTGAGTAGTATTAACCTGCTGTGTGTCTGTGGTGCTGTACTTGCTGTTCCTGAGTTGTTTCTGCCTTGTGAGAGATTCCCTTACGTAACACTCCAACAACAGACTGCTTAAGGAGTTCCTTCCCAGCTACTTGTCCTGCTACTCTTGCCTTAATCATCTCAATTTAGTTGTTTCTGTTCCAAGTAAAGGTTTTGAAACCAGTATGTTCGGAGGAGACCCTCTCCTTTGCTTCCTTTCCCCCTGTATAAAATGAATAGTATCAGACTTGGCTCAGAGCATGTTAATAGACCTGAGTTCATTGACACAAATGAGGAAGCAGTAACTTCTGGACAGATGGGCATGGAGTGGGGATGAATGGATAAGAGGTGGGAAGGAGAATAAAGAAAACTGAAGTCTCTGAAATCATATTGCTGCAAATTGAGCTAAAACTGAAACTGTACAAACTTGATGTGTGGGCACCATGTGAGCAGTCATGGAATTTTACAGTTGGTTAGGTTCTTGATCTTCTTTTAGTGACTAGCTGGGGCCTTTGCCATAATAAGCTGCTTTTGTAGGGTCTGTATAAGTACCACGCTTGCTCTCTTCCAAAATCTATCTGTAACTTTTATTACTCTGCTTTAAAAACCTCTTTTCCTGTCAATTCTTTCTGCATTTTCCAAAAGATGTTTCAAATTTTGTGCATTTAACATAAGACTCATTGCTAGAGTACCTCTGTAAGTGTTAAATGTACTAAATTGAGGAACTGCTTGTTCAATATATTAGAGCTTGTCTGCCTTAGAAAATTAATCCAGAGCAAAATGAGGTGTGAATTTTGAAGTGAATGAAGAAATCCTGATTTAGTTCAGTATGTGGAGGCTTTGTTCCAAGTTAGCATAACCCCCTTTAAGGTTCAAAATAGCTGCATGCTCAGAACCCAGAACATTGGCAAGAGGAGTTAATAAGGAGCAAGTCTTTGTGTCAGTGACTTTGTGCTGTGTTTTCTTCTGTTGCAGTGAAAGGGGATTGATTTCAGGCAGCTAATCATTAAGGCAGCCCTCAGATCTAATCCCTCTGCTAACTGTGGCAACAGTATCCAGGAAGAGAAAGAACTAAAATGAATGGACTTGGGGAGAGCTGGCAGACAGCTTCTTCAAGTCAGTGACAGAGAGGATAACTTGGTATCCCATCTGTGTATTCATGGATGCTAACTAGGGCTCTTGTGGTATTTTTTTTAAAGAAAACTTACCCAGATTTGAAGCATAGGGAAAAGAAGCTTGTCTTGCAAATAGTGATACTTGTAATGCTTCCTTGTTCTTATTAAATACACCCACATGATGAGGAACAGTTCTTAGTTACAATTTTAACTGTTTTACATAAATAAAACTTCTTGCCTAAAAATATTTGGCTTAGGATCAGAGTGAAGTCCCTCATAACCTGCATCCCTGTGGGCTGTGCTTTCTTTTCAGTGATGAAAAATATATTACACTCTCCTAAAGTCAGAGTACACCACTGCCATTTCCTTTGTAGTCTTTGCTGGTCACATGGCTCTTTTTGTTTTAAATTAATAAAATCCTAAATCTGCATTCAAGAATAACAGTTAACATACTCTTTCAACAGAAATTCAGCTTTAAATTGCTTCCATATGGGATCTTTACTTAAAGCTCTGGCAGACTGTGCCCACACTTTTGTTTTGTTTTGTTTTTACTGAGGTCCAACTTCTGGGTTTGTCGTTCCCCCGGATTTTAGAGTGCAGAGGTTTTTGCTGCCAGATATAACAAGCATGAAGGGTCGTTGTTTAAAGAAACAAAAACTTGAACTATCCATCTAGGAAGAAAAAACATGTAGAGATACTAACCCCCATCTGCCAACTGTCCTCAAGAGACAAGCATTTGACCCAGATTGGAGCATTAATGTTGAAGTAGTGACATTCTGAAGCAATGTTGAATGTACCTATCTCAAATAAATTTACAATTCAAGGCAGTGAAAAATGCCAGCCTTTGAATTCAAAAAATCACATTGGACTTGGAAGTGATCTTCTGAATTCATTTTTTGTCACTTGCCTATATAAAATAACTAGCATCACATGCTATTGCAGTTTTGTCTGCAGCAACTGATTTATTTTGTGCTTTGCTCTAGGAGTGTTCTGTAGAGAAGTGAAGTTTAGGATTTAGCTTTGAACAGACTTTATTGTGGACCAATGTCTTATCAGAGATTGCAACATAATGGAAGTATGATTAACTGAGCTGGGACTTTCCTCATTTCTTGTGCAAGCAGATGTTTGATCTCTGGTAAACTTCATAATATTTGAGTTCAGGTCAAAATGGTGAAAGGTTATGCTAATTCAGTAGCAGTGTTCTGGGTCATCAATTGCTCGAGTGTGGCCTTTGTGGCAACTTCAGTGGAACTTGCTTTCCAAGGAGAAAATTCTGGGAGAAAACTCCCAGAAAAACTTTTTTTTTTCTTTCCATGGATTGTCTGGTGAAAATCTCCTGTGCTATGTAGTTCATGATACATAGCTTTCATCTCTACTTGTATATGGCCAATGCAAATTAACCGAATGTAGATAAAACACATGCATCTATAGAACTTGTTAGCTCACTATTGTAGTTTGTCTTTGCTGTTTTGCAATTTAAAAAATACAGTAGATCAGGTATGCTAACACAGCTTGTTTTCAAACTGAATGATACATAAAGAGGAGCCAAACCTCCATGTACGTTTTTTTCCTACTTCAGCTTCATTACCTCCAGGAAGGGAAGATCATTATTCTTTGTTTTTCTGTCTATGAATAGTCATGGGATTTGCTGGATATTATGATCCTGTTTTGGAACTGGAATAGTCAAGTGGATGCATAGGCACTCTCAGTTAAGTGACCAGTGCTGTTTTCATGGTCTCAAAATTAGCGAATGCTAAAATAAGAAAAAATCCTATGCACTTCTGAAGGTACCAGCTTCTAGCACAGTAAAATCTCAAGTGAAATGGCTGTCAGAGTAGTCTGCAGGCATGCATAAAGGAAGATGTGCTGTTAATTTGCATCTGACTCCCTCCTGATCTACTGTGGTCTCTTTGTCAGGCTTTAAAAGAAATCAATGAAGTTGGGGACCTTTTGCAACTGAAATATTCCCGTCGCCGTTTGGTACCTCTCTTGGACCGGCCGTTTGACGAGACAACATATGAAGAAACAGAAGACTGAACTCCCTCCATGTGCCTCAGTGGGAGGGACACGCCCCATGGGACACTCCGTGGCACACAGGCCACAGCATCCGTGAACAACACACTTAGGACTGTTTAGTATAAAAGACATTTCCTCACAATACTGAAGTGGCCACATCAGCTCTAAATGGCATTTTGTAAATAGGGAGAGGAGAAAAAAAATTCTTTGATTCCTGTGTCTTCAGGGTTTGGCCCTAGAGGTGCTTGGCTTTATTTTTTTGTTGCTTTTTTTTAATTTATTTGCCTCAATGAGTTCACAGCAACCCAAGTTGGCTGTGGCTGATTAGTTCAGACTTTGTATGCACCATTAGCCTCCCAAATGCTGGCTGAGATGTTGTGAGCATGTGTGACGCTGGCATGGCAGCATTTTCAGTGTCACTGCTAGGTGTCTGATGTTCCCAATAAGGAATGAGCTGACCTGTCTGTTTTTGGAGACTTCCTAGAGAAAGTGTTGATTGCTAACTTTGACATATTTAACAAGATGGATAATCAACCAAAGTTGGTTTTTTCATTTGCAGTTACTTATGCTTAAAACTTGAATTTAGCCTTTTTAAAATAAATGTGTTGTTGACATGTCATTGACAGGACCATTGTTCCCAAACATTATTTAGTTTTGTAAGCCACGGGCAGAAGGACTTCTGGAACTGTAGACTCTTTTCCTTCCCAGTATGGATACCAGATTGTCTCCTGGTTTTGACACTAATTGTCCCCTTGATAGAGGGTAAGTGATGGAGAGGGGTTTGGTTTGTTTTGTTTTTAATACTTCTGTTTAAAAAAAAGGAAAAATATGGGTTGCGTATGTGTTGCTTTCTCATCTTCAGATTAGTTTCTCTTGCTTTAGAATTACCATAAAGTCATGAACAAGTCACTGCTAAGTTCTAGAAGGGTGCTCTTGGGTTTGAGTAAACCAGAGCAAGTCTCGTGCTTATTCTTAAGACGAAGCCCCCTCAATACACAGGCCTATACATAAGGTGCCTCTTAGGAGAACCATCTATTTCATGCAGATCTGTGAAAGACTGCTGCCCTTTGCCATGCTGACGCACTGTTTCTTGACATCTATGAGGTGTTCTTCACTGGCCCTGTTACATGTATGGACAACCTGAATCTTGTAATCATAGATTACATTTTGGCTAGCCAGCAAAGTCTCCAATGGCAGCTGCGTGTCTGTAGGCCTTCCCTGAAGAGAGAAAATGTCCTCACAGTTGCATTTAGTTCGACATCTTTATTCTTTTGTACTTCTGTTACTGATCAACAATGCTCAAATGAGTGTTCGCTGAGCCAGTTGCTGTTTGGAGTCTTTATTTGCAAGTTTCGTACTGTCCCTCTGTTTAAAATAGATGCCTTTGCTCTAACACACCTTAGAACTGGTCTGCTACATAGTCTTTACATCTTGAATTCTTTCAGTGAACAGAATGGATCCAATGGAAAGGTACCAAAAATTTTAAATAGGAGTCAATTGCAGTATAGTTTCTGTATTTTATACTTAGACATATATGGTTTCTGCAAAGATAGTAAAATGTTAACATTGTGTCGATTGGGTTGGGCCAGGTCTTCAGTTTGGGTTAGCAAGATGCTTTTTGCAGGTGACTGAGGTTTTAGAAACAGATTCATCATCATCATACTAAAGCAGAGGGCAGCTCAAAGCTCTTTGTGTGGTGCTGAAAAAAAAAATTCAGTCTTTTAAAGTTCTTTTATGTTCTCTCTGCAACTAACAGGGAAGGAGTATTTTGGCCACTAGAACCAAGCAGTTCTGCAAATACGTCTGGTGATTTAAAGCAGAATTGGCTTCTATTTTATCGATTATCTAACTTCATGCATTTATAGATCTTGCTCCATTTTAATGTAATGGAACTTCAAAACGCTGGTTCATTTTTTTACCATTGAATTTCAGAAATTTAATTATATGAGAAGAACTGAAATTGACTGTTTGAAAATAGGTCCAAATAACTATTTCTGTCTTAGTCCATTAATGTTGGTTGGCTCTTCTTCTGGAGCCGAGTGTGTGCAGAGTTTGAGGAGTCTGTATGTGCAGCTTGGATAGCTATGAAATAGGCTCACGTGTTCAGCCACAGAGTGAACAAACCGCAGTTAGCTGAGCTTGCTTTCTTGCCCATGTTCTGCCCAGGACTAGCTCTAACATTCCAGCAGATGACCTGCTTTCTGACTTCAAGAAGCATTACCTCAAAGAATTACTGATATTTTTTCTCTCTGGATTGTAGTAGGGAACAAGAGGAGGTTAGTACAGGAAGCCCTGACTTCAGCCCTCATCTGATTAGCCTGATCATGGAATGGTTTAAGAGCAGACAAAGCTGACCAATTTAAAGGCTTGGGTCAGCAGGTAGCTGTTTTTAAGCATTCACAAATGTACAGCGTGTTTGTCTGCTTTGTAGTCAAGTCAGTTTGAAAACTGTGATGTATTAGGTTAGAAGTGGGTTATAGATTCTCCAAGTCTTGAATCTTAGCCTTGTCTCTGGGAATCAGTTTTAGAGCAGCTTGTCTTTGGAAGGGCGAAAAGCATCTAGAAAATCTTCATAATATAGATAAATCCTGTGTAATACTTCTGAAATGGTCAGTGTTTAAAAATTACTAGTGTCCATTTGGTTTCTAGTTGCACTTGTTGAGGAAATTGTGTTCAAGCTTCTGCCTTTTAGTATCTTTCTGCTGTGTCACGCTCTCTGCATATAACTTTGAATTTTGGGTTGCTAAGACTTCAGAAATAACTCTGGCAGTCAGCATTTGCAAACTGCTTGGTTACATTTCAGCCTTGTCATATCCTTTTTGGGAAGCAAATCCCCTCACTCCTCTCTGAGGCCTTTTGTTCAAGAGAACCTGTTTTGCCAAGGTCTGGTAAAAATAATGAAACCTGTTGAAACTGCTTCTGAAAAAGTAAGAGTTACAAGTCCAAGATTTCATGCTTTTAATTCACTAAGCTTGAAAGCCAGGAAAACCTTTTTGCATCTGCTAAAGAAACCCCAATACGGGTTTGTGCTAGGCAAACCTACAGCATGTATGCTGTCACGATATGTCTGGGATGGATTGCTGCTTTGATATTCATGTACTGACCAGAAATCTGTCTCCTTTTTTCTCCTGGCAGTAGAAATGAATGAAAGAACCAATCTTGAGAGATCACAAAGGAAGAAAAGCTGCTTAAGAAATAAGACTTCAGTCCCTGCCAACTTTTCAGAGACATTATAATTGAAAATGACTCCTGGTATTTCTTAAGAAATGCAAAATTCAAAAGAAAATGAAGGCTGCTTTTGAACAAAGGATTTTGCCCTATACTGTATATTGGCTAAACTTACTCATAAATATACAATAGTTACCTTCCCAGTACCTCTCTGAAGAACTTAGCAAGCAAGTTTTTGCCTCTCTTGAGCAGAGTGAAGAGTTTAGAACCATTACTGTTTTTTAAGCTAATGGCCATATTCTTTCACTCGTAAGAAAATTGAGAAGCTCCTATTACTGAGCATCAGCAAAGAGTGGGAGATCTGCTTCTTGTTAGAAACTGGCCTTCCCAAGTAGGCCTTTGTCTTAAGGAACCTGATGCATAGTTTTCCTTTAGTTCTTTGGCAGAGAAGAAACCAAATTTTTTTGTGTCAAAATATTCAGGGGTTTCATTTTTATCTTTTACACAACACAAACTTTTGTATAGTATGTATATGGTATATTTAACTCTTTAGTTGCTGTATCTTTTCCTTTCTAAGTAGCATCCTTAATGAAGAGTTCTGGTTCTTGAGTTACGGGTGTAGTATGCTTCTGCTTTAGGCAAAGACTCAGGAGCGAGTTGACCAAATATCTTTCTGTGATGAAGTCATTCAGTGAAGGAATTGCATTATCCATCCTCCTCTTGCTGTTTCCTCTAAGAATGCAGATGTGGTACTCACTATCAGAGCTGCATCTTCACAAAGAACAGGCAAGGGAAGTGTTCCCATAAACTCAGTGACTCTGTGCTGTGTGGATGAAGGACTGATACAGCAGAGGGAGAAAAGGGGTAGTCAATCATCACTTATTTTCAGCTGTATAGGGATCTTTCATGAGTACTTGAACAAGTATCCCTAAATCAGGAATGCAGCTTTCAGTGCCTAAATGGACACTCCTCTAAAACTTTTCCACACCAAGTAAATACTTCTCCTTCTGGGCAAATTTTGACTTCTTTACCTCTGAAAAGCATTTGGCTTACAGCTGTTTGCTCATTCAGAAGCCATGTTATCCATTCAGGGAGATCATAGGAGATGTTGGAGGAAAGCGTGAGTATGACTCTTCATCTAAGAGAACACCTTGCAGCACTGGATCTGGAGCACAATGCATGAGCCTCCCTGCTGCATCATAGAGAAGGAAACTTGTGGAGATGTATCCCAATATACAATGCTCAGTCAGAATTTATACAGTTTATATATATTACTTTTACAGTTTATATTCAGCCTATGAAAGTGTCAAGCATGCTGGGATCTGTGTGGATGGCACCTTCTGCATGGAGATTTGAGGCACCTGCAGTCTGTTCTGTTTTAGCACTAGTGAAGTCCTGAGCTGTTCAGGAATGCTTCGTATGACCCCTCAGCAGGTGCATTGTTGGCTTTGGTGCTGGACCTGATACCCAAGTGGCATTGGACCACTATTTGGGAAAAGCACCGGGAGTCATTTGACCTGCGTAACCGGAACATGGTTTTAAAAGAAAAAAAAACCATCTCTAATGCCATTTGGATGGCTTTGTATTCCTGTAAACATCCCCAGCCTTCCAGTTGTTCACCTGTTCAAGGATTCAGACGTAATACTAGAGCACAAACATAAAGTGTTTGTGTGAAATATTGTGCTTTTCCTTTCACTAAAAAGAAAAGCGTTTTCTGCAGACCTTGGAGCTGTTGTGTTTATATCCCCAAAAGGCGCTGGGTGAAGCAGATGATGACTGTGGTGTGTGTTGAAGGCCTTAAACTGTGATTCTTGGTATGAAGAATTGAAATTAAGACTGACCTTGAAGAATGCGGTGGATTTTAACCCACGGAAGAATACTCTATGCTCTTAGTTAAGCAGTATGTACTGCTATTTTGTTGGGAGGGAGAGGTTCAAAACTGAATTTGTGTGTGACCCTCGCTAGCAGCTGTTTAAGGAGAAGTAGTGCAGTTCTCTGCACCGATGTTCCTGTGTAGCTTACATGGTTCCTGTGTAGTTCCATCGGTAACTTGTTCCTGGGCTGCTGAAAGTGGGAGACTTATTGAGAGGATCAGGGACTTCAGGACCAGTGGCAGCTAGCAACAGTGGGTGAACAGGTCTCACATGAATATGCCAAGGGTTGGTGCCATTCCAAAGATACCCACGGTGAGGTGAAACATGCACCAAACCATCTGACCATTGTAAACATTCTTCTTTTTTTGCCAAAGCTCATCCTATTCAGACAGTATTTCTGCTACCCCCTAATGGTATATTAAGCTTAATGCATCTCTGGCCTCCCAGTATCAACTTCAGACCAATTTGAGAGAGTACAGAGGAATGCTGGAGCCTGAGGCTTTAGGCTAACAGCCCTAAAGCCAATGGTGGCCCACATTTCCACAAGCCCTGGGCAGAATTACCAAGTCACAGCACTTCATCTAAAATTGCACTGTATTCTTATGCCTCTGTGTTGCTATAATGTACATATATATTGGATTTTTTTGTAGATAAGACATTTTAGATAAAATTTTTAAATGGGCTTCCCCCCAAAATATTTTATGCCAGATGTCTAATTTTTTTTACACTCGTGATTAACATGAATATGGATGCTCTGTGGGCAGGGAAAAAGATAAATGGATGGTACATTGGCTTTAAAGAGGTAACAATGCATGTTTAAAAAAAAACACTGGAGAAAAAAAACGCTTGGGAAAAAAATTCATTGAAATATATTCTATGTTCTGCATAATAAAGACTTTTAAAAAACACTCTATTGTGGTTTTGGCACATTTTTTCTTAACGAGGCTTTTCCCTATTAAGGAGACCGAACCCTCTTCCTCTTTCTTCCCAGTCCCTCTCCCACCCACCCCCAAAATAAAAACCTCAAAAAAATTCAACACACAAGTTTCATACTGGAATGACTGGGTAAAACCATAGCCTGTTTGAGAGCTCAGACAGATCATTGTTCCCCTCTAGCCTTGTACTCCAGAGCCAGGAAACCTTGCATGCGAGATGGATGCTTAGCTGTTTTTTGGCAGTGTCTGGTCCATCGTATAGCAACAGCTTTGATGTGCAGTCTAGAAAAGCCACTTCTGTTGCAGAGAGATGTCTGCAGTGGTAGCTGCTGTTCCTGATGTGCAGCACTCCCACGATGAGTGCCCGTTCTGTAGCTCGGTGCTGGACCCAAAAAGCTCCTGTGCTTGAAAGCCAGGCTGCTACCCTTGGGTGCTGTTAGAGTGTCAGGCTACTCTCAGCTGTCATGCTGCTAATGAGATGTTTGAAAAGGCTTCTTGATCCATTTCACATGGGATTCTTGACCTCACATCTGTCTTGCAGTCTGTGTCTTGTTTTAAACTTTTCCTTCCATTCATCTCAGCCCTAAGTCTGCATAAACCAGATGTCGGCATTTGAAAAGGAGCTGCAGGTCCTGATTTTAGCTGTGGGTACACAAATCGGCCCAGGTGATTTGCAGCTTTGTCCTAAGGCTGCTGTAGAAATGTTGGGTTTTCCCTTTCGGGTCTCCCTTTTTTGGACCGTGCCAGCACTGGCACTCTTCCTTAGTGGGCTGCAAAACCTCCTTTCAGCGTCCTTCCCTAATAATTTTTTTCATAATCCTTTCCCTAATTTCCTTCACAGGCTCATGAACGCCTGTGGAGATCCTGGAAAAGATACTCTCTAGACCCCAAGTAAACATCCACTCCATGTTTCCAAGAGGCTTTGAGGGCTGGATAAGATGCTGCCGGCGCAGAAGAGAGCAGATCATGGAATAAAGACGATTTTTTGAACGGTAGAAACTCCCGCAATTCGGGAACAGCCGGGGCTTTCACCGGGAAGCACAGAGCCCCTTTTTTGCCTGTCGCGGGCCGGCCGCGGGGAGGGGGGGCCCGTCCCTCCCTCCCTCCCGTAGAGCGGCCCCAGCCCTGGCGCTCGGAGAAAGGGGAAAAAGGGCGGCTTTTGCAAGCTCTTTTCCCGGGGGGCGCGGCGGGAGCCTCTGAGCCCCCTGCCCGGCCGCGTCCCCGCTCCCGCCCGTCCGTCCAGGGCACCTCCATCCTCCCGCCTCGTGCAGCCGGGCCGGAGCCGCCGGGGCCCGCGGCCGCCCC